>ML777162.1:127570-160944 GCA_009831015.1 Picea engelmannii
GTGACATTTGGCAGGGGATGCCCAGTTGTCCCGGTTTCCTATGTAGGCGGGACAACTGGCATCCCAAGCAGCTTTTCCATTTTGTACATTTTTGCTACAGTAATATAACAGGTCCTGCCTTTTTTATTTACAAAAAAAAAAATCTATTTTCAAATCGTTCAGCTATGCTCATATGTAGAAAATATGTCCACAATGTAGAAAAACATTTCCCTAAGTTCAATAGTTTAGAAATGAAAGTACATGGCCAAGTCTACAAGACATACTTTAAAAAGGAAGGTGAGTTGTCTGCCACCATCAATTTGACTGGTAGTTATGGAAAATATGTAAATTAACAAACATTGATATCTATTTAGGTTTGACATATCAAATTCAAAGACATTGTTTCAAGCAAACACAAAAGTTTTAGATTTGATGTTATGAGTATAAAGTAGAAAGACTATATAGGAAATATCATATTCTAGGACTTCAACAACATGTCTTAAAAGGAATTAGCCCAAGAATCAACTCAATCAATTGTCACTAATGTTCTCGAGAATTTGGCTAGTATTGTGCTAGAAGGTCTTGGTTTAAATCCCCTTAGGTTAGGTGCACTCGTCTACATTGATGGGTTTACTAGAGATTCCATACATGAATGTGGTGAATCATCCTTTGGGTTTCTCCATAAGGTTTTCCTTGGAAAAAATATCAAAGGGTTATTTCAATCGATTGTTGACAATGTCGATGGTCATTTGGCTAATTTTGTGCTGGTAGGTTCTTGATTTGAATCTCCCTAGGTGAGGTGCACTGGTCTATGCTAACAGGTCTACTAGTGATCCATAGATGGTGGGGTCTATGGTTTGTCCAACTCACTAGCATGGATGCTAATTACAAAATAAAAAAAATGCTTGGTCTCTTCATTCACCATTAGATTGCAAATGTGCATCACAATGTTGTATTTGTCGATAATAAAAATATTTTCTATTTCCTCTATATGCTTGAACAACTACAACCCACCTCTGTGTAGTAGTGATTCTACCATGAGTTCCATATCTAGGTTAAAATATCTTGGTACAAGGATACAATTTAAACAACTTGGATGCTTGTTTTTCTGACTTCAAGGTAAACAACACCATTCCATAAATTGATTGCTAGCAGTGATTAATGAACAATGTTCAATACAATAAAATAATGGTATAAAGAACCGCTCTAAGTGAGGCTTTGCCCCTAGAAATGAAGCAATGATATTATTGCAAGCCTAAGCATAACTCAAACCACATATCACATATCATGTATTCACAATGAAAATTACCAATATTAAATACACCAAAATGCTATAGAATTCTATCACTTGATACAACAATGTTTTTACTAGAGTTTCAAGTTTACATTAATTGAAAATAGAATGCCAAAAGATACAAAATAACCAAACTTTATAAGGGTGTGCTATTGTGTAACTATAACTGATTGTTGTATGGGGGCCTATGCACAATGTATGCAACAAACTATCCAAGAAAGAACATTGTGTATGTTCTCCCACTAATCCATATCATCAATTAAATAAATGTTGCGTAATTGATTAAAGAAAGGATGACTGCATGTGGGGATTTTCCCAATGAATGCAACAATGTGATATATTCAAGACAATATATTATCACAACTTATATTGTTTCTCTCTAATTTTTGAATAAAACCACAACAATATAGACACAAAACACTAGTTGAATTATTATGTGAATGACCAACATGAAATGATGGATATGGTGAGTTTCTATTGGTTCGATAGCAAGGAAAACAATGATCTCATTGGAAGCAACATAGCTATATTTACTAATAGCATTATGCTAGAATTCATACAAAACCTGCAACAAAGAGTAATCATAGAACTAAACCAATGCACACAAAAATCAACCATGTTAGACAATGACTTACCTTGGAAACCCAATTTTGGAAAACTAGCTTTGAACGATGATGCTCGGTCTATTATTATCATTGTTTACTAACAATTACAGAGTACCATGGCTCTCCAAGCAATTAGCAGCTTGCTCTACATGAAATTTCAGAGTCTCTATTAGATTCTTCCAAAGGAAACCCTTCTTGATTCTTCTACCCACATTGAATAGACATAATGCAACATTTTCCTAGTGGAAGTTAGAAGGTCAAGCATCCATGACCCTTCATTTTCCCCCTTGATTTACTTCTTTATTTATTTTAAATTTTTTCTTCTTGTAGCTAATGTGGTTTTGTGTTTTTCTAGGCGAGTAGGTAGTTGAGCATGTGGCCAACAGACTAACAATCACCCTCACCTCTTCATCATTTCCCTGGGTATCACTTTGCTTGTCATCCCTACTAATTATTTTTACTCGGACCTAAGTCTTATACAATTTGTGTTTGTTTTAGATCCCTTTCAAATCACACCTCCCCATTGGGAGGATTTTGGTCTCCAAAAGTTGTTCCATGAAGGAGATGGAACCATGTGGCCTCTACTTTCTTCTCTAATTCCATTATTCCATTAGTCCTAAAGATTACTTGCTTATTTTTTGTTCCCTTTGAGGTATTAGTCTTCCTTTGTTCTACTACTAGCATAGGTGTTCTTCCTCTCCCCGCATGTTCTTTGATGAGGTAGGCCTTACCACCTTTAAGAAAACAATAATTTTATCTCTCCTATAGAAAATAATGTCCCTTTCCCATAGGTACAAAGTTTCCAAACATCACCTCACATGTATCCAACAATGCAACTTCATATTCTACTTCATCAACATAAGCAACATTTGTTTTAACAAGAGTGCTTAAAAGTTTTGTATTAAAAACAATGTAACCTAACTGTACAATAGAATAATAAAAATTGGAGTCTAATCCTAGGTTTAAACATCAACAATTCCACTGTACAAAAGTGTTTCAAATAGTGATATAAATCCTTTATTGAGGATTTTGCGATGCTGCTACAAGTATAAACTTGATAAAATGCATCTAAAATAAGAACTAATTTACAAAACATAACAACTTAAATGAATGAAAGGTGTGCTTTCTCTAAGCTTCGTTTGGGTCACCATTGGCCTACTATGATCCCGGATTCTCCAACTTCACATCTTCAAACAACTAATAGACTGTCTTCTTCTTTGAAATCCATCAGAATCGAGCCTAAAGAAATTCTATGATTCAAAGCTATAAATTGAGATCCTTTGAGGATGTTGTAAAGTGTGGTCCTAAGATACAAGCTCTTGGCTTCCAATTCTTGACCTCTTCTATTGCATTAAAGTATCCATTATCATAGAGTTTAGAGAGTCACATTGATGTTCATGACTGTGAGTTTAAGTTGTCAAAGAGAAAATTGAGATCCTATTCTCTTTAGTATATTCTTCCTACCTCTGAAGGATTCTATAAATTTTATAAATGTCTCACTGAAATTTCCCATGACACTCTGGGCAATCCATTGAGACTTGTAATTCCCAAAGATTCCAAATTAAAATGGAAAATATGACTAAATTGATGTATGTTGGACCGAGCCAACCCCCACTTCCTATAGCTAACTAACTGGATAGAAGCATGAAAATGATGCAAACATTTGAATACAATTATACTCCAAGTACTCTCTAGCAAACAAAATTAACCCAACAAAACAAATATAGTCTATTCTTCTAAGGTTCCTCCTTATTAAAATAATCGAGGGATACAAATCATAACCACCAACTAGGGCATAAAAATAACTAGCAGAGAATCACCACTTCACCATTTAAATGACCAACAAAAATGCCTTTGAACCTCAAAGCCGAAGAATTCCATACCTTGTATTAAATAAGTGACCAACCAAGCCACGGTGCAAACTGATAGGGCGATCAATAGAAGAGCCATGCTCCAACAATCCCAGGCCCAATAGGGATAAACAACTATTCCTTGTATGGGAGGGATAGAGAATGAATTTGAGAGAGGGATTCACATATTTTCCCCATTATTCCATCTTCAAACTTGAATATAAAAAATTTGAGTTAAAGGTGACAAGGCAGGGGAATGGATGGCATGTGTGATGCCCATCTATGTCTTCACTTGACTTTAAATTCCTTGATCAAAAGCCTTGAATGCAAGGTGACAAGGAGCATGCTTTTCTAAATAAATTGATTAGAGTAATGGGATCCATTAATAAAAAAATTAGGGGATTGGGTGGTATGAGACCTCCCCATTTTTTTCCAAGTATCCTTCTGCTAGTTGTGTTTCTCAATTGGCTTGTACATTTGATTTCAATTAATATCTCTCAAAGTATGATAAGAAAACATATTTTCGAATTGAGAAGATTTTTCTTTGATTATGGATATTGATCAAGCTAGGGAATTGTTAGCTAAGATATGCTACTTGTTCATAAGAATTATAATAAATTTCTAATCCCCCACTACCTTGAGGGACCTTGTGTGGAGAGAATTAATGCATATAAGTCATTGAAGAAGAGCATAGGCCTTAGCTTTATTATTGGTGGGTATTCACGGTTCCCTAGCATATATTGTTTTAGGATTTTCTCCAGGATTGAGAATGACCCCCCTTAGAATTTCCACCCTTATCAACATAAGCAACATTAATGAAAAAAATGATTTTACAATTTTGGGTGATTCTCATGGAAAATTTCTCTTGCAACTATGCTAGTGAACTTGGTTGTACTAGATCATAAGTTTCTAGTCCAAAATCATCAACTAATGTTTTGGAAATTAGATTACATTGACAACCACCATCAAATAAAGCATTCAACTTTTTATTCTCCACTTGAATCTTGAATCATAATAGTGCATTCATGTATCCACTCGCCCTTGGCTGTTGCAACATGGTACATACTATGGATTCATCCAAATTGGATGTGGTATCTATCATTATTTCCTTGTCTCAATAGTTGCATTATTTGCTCCCTTCTTGGACTTATGCCTCTTTGGATGAAATTATTGATGAAGTTTCCAACACTTGTCATCCATGTGCCCATCTGCATCATAATGTTTACAATTCCTATTACTCCTCTTTTCCTCCATGGCTACAATATTGTTGACTTTATCTCGATGGTTCCTTCTTGGCCCTTTTATGGATACCCTTTCTTAGATTCCAACTCATTATAGAGAGCCTTATCTATCCTCATATATGCTCTTCACACTATGAATCACCAACTACATTTGAATATGGTTGAATAAACCTCCAAGGTACTTCACCAACACTCCAAGCTCTTCCAAGATACATTTTGATCGCTTACTTCCTAAATTTAGAAGTGTATGCTTGCAAACTTTTCTATTGTTCTTACTAAAGGAATTTCCATTTCATGATATTCTCCTCTTCATAGCTTGTGCGATAAAATTTTGATTTCATAAAATCCTTGAAATCCTCCCATTTTGAAATCATGGGATTCTTGCCTATCCTTAGTGCATCCCCATAGCTCTCCCACCATAATAGAGCATGTATGTTCAAATTCAAACATGCAATAGAAATCTATTGTGCTTTTTGGATTTGATAAAGGCCAAAATAAAATTCCATTTGTTTTAGCCAACTATATAAAAATTCAATGTTAACTTGACCTTCAAACATTGGTATTTCAAGATTCACTTCTACTTTGAAAGGAATATTGGAAGATGAAGAAACAAATGTTGTCATCAATTGAGTTTCCAAGCATCTCTCCTTTGGAATCTTCCAAGCCAACCTTGTCTTCTCCATACTCAATCTTTGTTGAGTGTGCTTCCTTACCCTTCATTATTAGTAGCCGTGTTATGATGTTTGTCAATGTAGCAATGCTTTTCTCTTGTTGAGTAAACTTGACTTCTATATCTTCCTTGTCACGCTCTTCATGATGAATCCCACCATTGTTGTTCTTCTACTCCTCTATAGGCTTGGTTTCCACTCATTCACTATTTCAATATTCATTGTGGGTGTCTATCATACAATTTTCTCCAAGTATTTCAATCTTGGCTCTGATAACAAATGATCCATAAATGGCGGGCCTATGGACTTTCTATCTCACCAAAATAGATGCTAGTTGTGGAATAAAAAAAAAACTTGGTCTCTTCTAATCACCGTTATAATGAAAATGTGCTTCAACATGTTGTATTTTCATATATAAAAATATTTTCCATTTACTCTTCATGTTTGATTAGATATATCTATCCTTTGTGCAATATCGATTCTGTTATGAGTTCCATATCTAGCTTGAAATATCTTTCTACAAGTTTGTAATTCAAACAACAACTTGTCTATTTTCTTTTCTAACTTCAAGGCAAACAAAAATGAACTACAAATAAATGGATAGTGTTCAATCCAATAGAGTAATGGTATAAAAAACCACTATGTGTGAGGGCTCTATCGCTAGAAATGAAAAAACAACATGATTATAATCCTAATCACAATTCAAACCAGAAATCATAGATCATGTATTCACAATGAAAACCACCAATTCTAAATACACCAAAACACTGTAGAATGTTGTCACTTGATACAAACATGTTTGATAGGAGTTTCAAGTTTGCATTAATTGAAAACAAAATGCTAAAAGATACACAATAACCAAACTTCATAAGGGTGTGTTGTGTAAATATAATAGATTGTTTGTATGAGGCTATGGCCAACATATACAACAATCAATGCAAGAAAGAATGGTTTGTATGTTCTCCCACTAATTCATATCTTAAATAAATTATGTGTAATTAATTGAACAATAGATGGTTGCATGTGGGGATTTTCCTAATGAATTAACAAGGTGATATATTCAAGACAATATATAATCACAAATTAGTTTGTTTCTCTCTAATTTACCCAAAAAACCATAATAGTATAGACACCAAACACTAGTCGAATTGTTGCATGAATGGTGAATAGGAAACTATGGATATGGTGAGTTGGTATAGGTTCGATAACAAGGAAAATAATGAGTTCATTGTCAACACCATAACCATATTTACTGACAGTTCTACGCTAGAATTCATACAAAAACCCACAACAAAGAATAATAATAGAACCAAAGAAATGTACATATAAATCAACCATGTGAGGCAATGATTTACCCTGGAAACCCAATTTGGGAAAACCAATATCAAATGATGATACTCAATCTATTATTATCAGTGTTGATAGAGAATTATAGAGTATCATGGTTCTATAAGAAATCAATAGTATTCTTTGCAATAAATTTCAAAGTCTCTACCAGATTCTACCAAAGGAACCCCTTCCCCATTCTTCTAGATACGTTAAATAGATATATTGGAGCATTTTACTAGTGGAAGTTAGAATATTAAACATCTTTGATGCTTCATCTCCACCCTTGAACCACTCCCTTTATTTATTTATTTATTTTTTCTTCTTGCAACTAGCAGGGTTCTACATTTTGTTGAGCGAGTAGGTGTTTGAGAATGTGGCCAACATGCTATTGATCTCTCACACCTCTTCGTCATTTCTTGTGACAACACTTTGTTTCTTGTCCTTGATGATTAATTTTACTTAAACCTAAATCTTACACCATTTCTATTTTTTTTGGATGTTTTTTGGATCACATATCACCATTGGGAGGATTTTGGACTCCAAAAGTTATCCCATAGAAGAGATGGAAGCACATGACCTCCATTTGCTTCTCCAAGTTCACTAATCAATTGGTCCTGAAGATTACTTGCTTATTTTTTGTTCCCTTTTGGGATGCTATTCTACCCTTGTTCCATTTCTACCAGAGGTGTTCTTCCTCTCCCCATATGAGATTGGATGAGGTAGACATTACCACCTTTAAGCAAGTGATATTTGTTTCTCTCCTATAGAAAATTTCATCCCTTTCACATAGGTATAGGTTTCCAAATATCACTTCACATACATCCATTTGTGAAACTTCACATTCTACTTCATCAACATAAGAAACATTAATGAAAAACTTGATTTACATCTCTAGGTGATTCTCATAGTATATTTCTCTTGCAACCATGCTAGATAAATTGGTTGTACTAGATCATAAGTTTCTAGATCAATCTCATCAATTAATGTTTCATAAATCAAATTACATTGAGAAACACTATCAAATAAATAATTTACCTTCTGATTCTTCACTTGAACCTTGATTTGGAATAGTGTGTTCATGTCTCCACCCACCCTTGGTTGTTGCAACATGGTGTAGACCATGGCTTCATCCAAATCAGAGGTGTTATCTACAATTGTTTCTTTCATATCGATAGATGCATTATTTTCTTCCTTCTTAAAGTTATGACCCTTTGGACACAATTCTAGATGAGGTTTCTAACACTTCTCATCGGTGTGCCCATTTGCATCATAATGTTTACAATGCCTATTACTCTTGTTTTTGACTATGGCTACAATATTCATAAATTTTGTCTTTTTGGTTCTTTCTTTGGCCCTTTTGTGTCTTTTTATAACATATTTGGCTACCTCATTCTAGCCAAGATGCACTCTGTTAGCCTTAATACATCCTTTTTTTTTTTTTTTTTATTATCTGAATTTTGTTGATTGCTAACTTTCCTAACTCTTCCAAATGAGCTTCCTTTTCATATACTCGGTAGTTACCTTCATAAAGAGGGTGAGTACTCTCTTGTTTCCTTAAGGAAAAGTGTGAGTTCATTCTCAAGTGAGTAAAAGATATAAAAATCATGGAACTTATGTGCTCCCACACAGTTTACAGGAAAATTAATTTAATAAATTACTAATTCTTGTGAGAAACGGTCTCAACCATCTTGAAGTGGTATAAATAAGATCTCAAAGGAGGAAACCTAGAAACTACTCCCATGATATCATAGTTATCATCCAATCCTAATAATTTAGAGCTATTTTCCCAAGGTTTTTATGATCAGAATATCCCCGAGTTATTCCATCCTCAACATCTGCAATCTCCCACTATTAAAGAAAGAGATCCAACAAATCCTAGTCTTTCTCTTCTTCAAGCAGAGTAGAACACTGGAGATCAAGTAGTCCTAAGTGGCCCCAAGCAGGAGGAATTTAGACAGTGGGTATAGGCGCTGCTGACAATAAAAGTCAAGTCTGCTTTATTTGTGTTATTGTTTTCATTTATAAAATAGAGATGTCTCTTATTCCCCCATAGATACTATCTCCTTTCATGCATATGTTTCATTATCAATTTCTAGTGTTGGTTTTGGATTCTCTTGACTTGAGTTAATTAGTTAGTTATTACTTTAATTCAGTTATATCTGCTAGATAGGTTTGAGGATGGTCTTGTTCTTTATGTGCAGGTTGAGAATCCCATGAAGGAGAAAGAGGATTGGAGTGAGGATAGCATAGAAATTTTGTCTCCAACCATATGATCATCCACTAAGTCCTCTAACTAACTCAATAGTTATTTCAAAATTAGTGTAGGCTAAACTAGGAGAAAGATAGATTGTTATCTCTACTTGTTGATCTGTTGTGATTTCACCATAGTCATAGGTCAGAGTTTAATCTTCCATAACATAACTAGTGACTCCACCGGGGAAAAAATATTAGATTTATTCTCTGTAGGGAGAGCCCTGTTAGTTCTAGGATCTTTGTGTTATTTTTTCTGGTCTATGTCCTATGTGATTTCTTCTTTACAACCATTTTAGGCTAAAGTTTAGAACTTTTCCTGAATTTTTCTTGGAATCCCCCCCCCCCNCCCCTAACTGAGAGAACTCATATGTTTCCCTTAGAACCAGAGTGAGTACTCACACCTTTCCCTTGAGAAGAGTGTGAGTGCTCACACCTTTCCTTCCCCAAAGGAGCAAGTGCCCATTGGGGAGTGTTTTTTTCCTCCTGGGAAGTGTTTTTTTTCCTCCTCAACCATGTACTCTCCTATTTCCCTTGGAAAAGGAGAAAGTATTCACATGTTTCCTTTTAATCACAACTTTCCTTCACAAAAGGGGTGAGTGCCTCCTCGAAGGTGATTTTCCCATCCTTCAACCCTATTTTTCCTGAAGTTTTCTTAGTATTTTTGTTGAGTTGGTTGTATGAGTGTCTATTTGCAGTCAATAGAGGTCTTTTTCTTTGCTGTGTAGTTTCATTTAGCATTTATCATTGAAAAAATGGAAATCATATAAAAGAAAAAGAGAAAAAATCAATTTTTTGTTTTCTTCTTTTGTCGCAATCTAGGAAATAATTGTTCATTCTTTAAGCTTGCTTGAAACCAAGTAAATTGAAGGACAAGTGTGAAATTTTATTTTCTAGTGTTCTTATAAGTTTATTTTTTCAAAAGTGTCAAAACATTATCAGTTAATCTTCTATACCTTTGAGTAATTAAGAAACAACTAAAACAAACATTTAATTTAAAAAGAGCTAGACTCTTTGTTTCAAGGAAAACACACAATAGTCTAGGTCTTAGGGACTTGGGATAGGTTGGAGAGTAAACTCTCATAGGCCATAAAAATACAAATTAGAATTGATTACAAAGTTAGAAATCCAATAGTATCAAGGAGTTCCCTCTTGGAAAGCTCCTCTAATGTAACACACCCCAAATTCACTTCCGGGCATTTGTCACTAAAAATCTAACCACTATCACATAATGAATTTCAAATTTATTTAAATATTTTCCCTTATTTATATGATACCATTTATTAATTAATTATAGCCTTCCTGAAGGCTCATATCCTCTTATATTAATATATGATACCCTTTAATATCATACCCATACCATGTCAATGCTTTTGATATCAACAATATTAATATGCCCTACATGTGAACTCTCATGAAGTCCTAACAACATATAAATTCCATGTATGATTATAAAAATTATAGAATAACCCAATTAAGGATATATAAATACACCGTAATCATGATGAAAACACATAAAATAACACTTATCTTTTTATGAAAAGAACCAACTAGCTGCAGACCTCAGACATTCCTCCTAGCCATAGACTCCGCTATTCTAGTACTTTTAACAACAAGTGAACCTCGAGTTGAGGCCATAAATCTACCCAAAAAATGGATACCTAATATAGCTATGGTATAACTGTCAACACAACAATATCTAGGCCAAGGTACCAAACTCTAGCAAAGGTTCCAACATGCAACCTCTCATTCCACTAAGCCTGTGCAACCAAATAAATTTACCCCCTTCTTTGCACCATAGTCCCTTGGGCTATCCCATGTCCCTTCCAGGGCTCCAACACAGAACAAAAATGAAGTCTCAGATAAATGTGGTTCCAAGAACTCTATTTTCACTCAAGAGTCTCTAAGAACCCTCTAGGCCTCACACTCAGGGAAAACTATTCCCAACAATTCTCCCTCGAGGGTACTGACCTTCTCCAAGGAAACCCAAGGAGAATTGTACATCCAAATCCACCTAGGATTTCATAGGGTTCACAAGGTAATAGGGTTACAAAACATTCTCATCTCACACTCCATAAGCAATGGTTATAATTATGGAATGGAATGAGAATGTATTTTCCACTAAAAACAAACATTGTATTTGCATGCTCCTTTCTTGATACATGGCACTCATGGAAATACTTTTTCCTCCACTTGGTAATTCGTTCCACCACTTATTAAATTAGGATAAAAATGATCACATAATGCTTAGGAATTAGGAATATATTATTATATTCCTTGGCTTAATCCCCCTTGAAGTATCCCCTTTTCTTAATTCCTTACCCCCCTTTCACTCTCATGTTGTTGTATCCCCCCATATTCTTTGTATGACTTGGTATGCAACAATGATGTATTTTATTAATATATTAGAGTGCGATTACAATTTACAATTCCAGGCTCATCGATATTTCAACATACAAGCACACCGGCCTACTATTGTAACACCCTTGTTTCCCAAAGTTTGTAATTATAAGTAATATTATGACAAAACTATAGATAGATTTGTATGTGATTAAAGAACGACAATGGAACTTGATATGTTTTGTAATGTATATATTTGAATGTTAATGTAATAGAGAAATGATGAGCTACCGCTGAAGGGATGGACTTCACAGTTTATAATGTCATGAGAGGAATGGAAAAGAGGGAGGCCATTACTGACTTGAATAAATTTTCCTGACAATACCCTGTCTAATTAAAAATGGTGTTGACCTGAACTGTCCCTAGCCATGGAAACTAATTATCAGTCAAGATAGTAGTTGGAGGAACTTCTTTGGAAGTTAAGGAAGGATGGGAAATGTACCTATAGGAAACTTCTGACACGATCCCTAAATCCCTTGGGGAGAAGACAGGAAAAATGAGGGCATAGGGACAGACAAGGAAAATGCACACATATGGGAATAGACTGAAAGAAGTCGAAGACAACTAGAGAAGAGAAGTTGCAGAGAATTCCTGGAAATATTACAATATCCTCTCGTGACATCGTACCCTAGCTTGGGGGTGGATGGTTGTAGTAGAGGTTAGCACAACCTTGCCTACGGTTAGGTGGAGAGTGTTTCACCCTACAGTAGTGGCAAACATATCTCTAAAATTTTAGATAAGTACCTTGTATTGGTTTTGTGAATTAACTAGAATGCATGAATGGATTTGATGAATCTGTATAATGAATTTTGAAGTTTGACTGCTTACTTCAGGAGATGCCCTATATGTGCATAAAATGAATATATCTATCTATCTATCTATCTATCTCGCTCTCTCTATAAATATATATATTGAGAATACCCTGGATATGACGAAACTGGTATACCTTGGGTGAGGATAAAGGAATTCCTTGGAACCCAGGAGAAGAAACTCTTGACAACCCAAAAACCCTACAGGAGAATGCAAAGAAAACCCTCGCGAAAATGACTAAGTCCAGACTGAGAATGCTAAGCCAATAGAGGAGCCCTGATTCACTTAAGAGTATTATGGCTATATATTTGGCTCAATGATTAAATATGGGCCCTTCATTGGGACAAAGTCGGGATGAGACCTTAGTCTTTGATCTGGCGGAGAAAAGAGATCCTGACCCTCCATCAGTGCTGAGTGTGAAGCTCGTGGAGTGTGCACTACAAAATCAATGAGGGCCATTGATATATCAAAGGATGTCCATGGATTTTCCTAGACCATTAGATCCTTTTTATTAATACGGTCAGAGATCCTCGGTTGGGATGACCCTTGAAGACGAGTTGGAGGAAGTCTGAAAAGGGGAGTCTGAGGGACGATATCGACTGTCCATTGGGACAAGGCCATGATAAACCTCCATTGTAGATCACAATGGTCTCGTTTGAATGATACCAAGTGATGAGATAACATCATCACAATGTATCTTGTTGACTAGGACCGCAAAGGTGTCCAAAGGGATCACATGTCAATCGATGATTGAGGGAATGAACAGGGGGGACCCCTGTCAGACCCCATGCCATTGGGGAATCACCCTTATCCTTCGATCGTTGGATCTAGGGATGGGAATATATCCATAGTTAATTGGAGGTCATAGTAGTTGGATAGAACTGTGTTCAAGTTCATAATGGAACTCTGATAGAGGAGACTTTGAGCCGTGATCTTGTTCGTCGATCCATTGGGAAATAACTTGGAGAGATCATGACCAACCATCGCAGTGGAGTATTAGAACACTGAGAAGAAAATATCCCGAAGAAAAAACTCTAATGGAGTAATATTGATCATCCATCGAACCCAAATCAAGGAAACCTCGATCATAGATCCTGGCGTTTCTTCAGGATGAGAACAAGAGGATGGTGTCATCATGCTGACGAGGTTGACATCACCCCTGCAATGCGTAGAGAATAGGTGTAACCACTTGAATGGATAAAATGAGTTCTTCCATGGTGGCATGTACATCACATCAAGTGTATGTGAAGGTCCATGTGTCAAGCAAGGGTTGAGCCACGTGTCTTGCCAATATGTCATGGGGTGAAAAGTGTCTCCCTAGGAATGGCGCGAGACCAAGGGTCGTACGTGAAGGGGGATGGGAGGCCTGTGGAAATATTCCCTAAAAATATATCATTATGTCTTTGGTTAAGATATATCGACCATTCGTCATAGAGTATCTCTTGAAGTAAGTTATGAAGACATACTCCGATGAAGGAGCTTTGAGAGGAAGATTTGATCATCGATCTGTTGAAGACAGAGGAGATCTGAGAGGAAGATATGACCATTGATATGTTGAATATGGAGGAGATTTGAGGGAATATCCTAACTTTCCAACACAAGGGTTTGGTTGGATGGGATCATAGAAACACACTCTGAGGGAATAGCTCTAAGGATAATATCTAACCATTGATCGGTCAGGGGTGGAGGAGCTCTGAGGGGAGATCCCGACTGTCCATTGCAATGAACTTTCAGAGTAGGTCAAAGTGAGATACACTGAGGGATATTCTTCAAGATAGAATCCAGGCCGTCGATATGCCAAAGACTAAATAATCCCATGGAATATTTGGAACGTCAATCCTTAGATAGGGACTCACACAAATAGGGGGAATCTACTACGTGTTGCGAGGAAAGGAGGCTATGTGTTGTAAGGATATGATATGACCAAGAAATATCGACCCAATATTAGACGTACCTCACCAATTAATCATGGAATATCCAATCTATTGGGAAGGATAATCATCTGCCTCATCCATCAGAGTGCGCCAAGCCATCCATCGCGGAATACTTTGATGGGAGAATTTTGATAGCAATAAGAGGTGATAGGAAGAGTTCGAAGCAACATGAACAAAGTTAGGTCATGGATAATGCCACGCTTGCACCACATAGTGTGACAAGTATACCAAAGGAACCTATCAACACTGCATAGGTATAGGCTGATGATAGAGTTCCACGTGGATGACATGTGGCAGTGAGAGGCCCAAACTTTGAGAGACCATAAATTTCAATCCTAAACTCAGGTTTGAGTGAAATCACAGTCGTTGGAAATATCTTGATGAGAAGAAGAAGATGATATCATTGAAAGGGAATTTGGAATCCTTTAAGGAGAACAATATTTTATTAACCTATTCCCTTAAATGCTACTTAGGGGGTTGGGTGTGTTACAACTACCACACAAGCACTCTTGCCCAAAACATAATTACACAGGCACTCCAGACCAAAAAATCCTATCTCACCAACCTATAAAACATATGTACATTTAAAACCTAGGGTTCAACCCGAGGGTATTACATTCCCCTCCCCCTTATTCATGCATTGTCCTCAACACATCATATATAAATGTACATTCTATTTTTACACCAAATTCTCAATAATATTACAATTGACTAACTCCCACAATAATTCCAAATAGCATTCTCTCCTTCCCCTCAAGCTTCACAACCTGAGGAACTTTACCCTTCTCTACTCTGTATTCCCTCATGCCATACTACTTCCCTTATAGGGCTCCAGTACAGGCTAGCTAGGAAGTCTTAGAGTTGTGGCTCCAGGAAATCTAGATATAAGAAAGTCCTCAATTCCTACTTTTCTTCCTTTGAGCTATAACAAGTCCCCTAGAATTTAATCTTCCCTTACCTTCTCTTCTAGAGCTCCACTTTCTTTTATTTGTAGCTAGTATTGCATTCCTTTTGCATTTGGAATACACCATCTCTTGGTGTTCTTCATTTTTCAGCTGTCCCTATAACAACCACCAAGAAAAATTCATGTTATACTTATTTCCATAGCAATTATATCATTTCCAGGAGTTCCCAACTCCACAATGTAAACATTTATTCAAAATTATGTTTGGGATAATAATTCAATACTTATCTATATGGTTGTTTATAATCTTCACAAAGTTGCCAAGGGAAATAATTCAGTCTCTGACACACCTTCATCATTCCATACACATGCATTCTTAAGTTGATTATTCCTTGCTATACTCAAGCTTTAGGCTCAAGCATCCCCTTCTCTACTTCACAGTTCCTCAGACGATCCATCATTTTCCAAGGTGTTCATGTACAAGGAAAGTGGCAACTTACTACAAGGAATCCATTGGTAATCATTACCCGACAATTCATGGCAACCATAGGGTCAAGTGTCATCCTATTGGTCTTCTTCTCGAGATTTTCCTTCTTCTAGCCATCATTATTTTCATTACTATGTTCCCCTAATAGAGCTTTCATGTAGTCCATCCTCATGTGACTATTGTAACACACAACTTTTTTGTTGCAATATCTAGCAGTTCCTGAAATGTTCTCAACCTCATGAATTAGTAATAATTACATCATTTTAGCCGTTAGCATATTCATTTCAATGAAAAATAACATATTCATGCATTTACCCAATGAATTCCAAAATGAAGTCAAATGTATACACATATATCTCAACATGCATGTGCACATATTCATAACTTGCACACTTTTATAATGTATTCATGCATACCTACTCAATGCATCCTTGCATTAATTTTAGAATACCATCTTTCTATGTCATGCATTCCACACATGGTGAATTAGAGGGTCCAACCAATGCCTCGACACATAATCCATACACTTCTCTATTGATTTCTCAACCATTTGTATGACTTCCTTTTCAACCCAAACACAACACTAGGAATACAATTCCTTTGCTACTCTTTGGTGTTGGCAAAAAGGTTGTAGTACAAACATCAATTATAAGTAGGAAGAACATTGAATACTTGTGTGGCACTATATCCTTTCCATATCCAACCATGTTATGGCATCACCCATGGCGTTTACTAGAATTCACTTCTATAATAGGATTATATCTGCCGATGTGCTTTTATTATTATCTTATATCCAACAAAATCTTGACATGTTATTATGTAATATGAATGCATTCAAAAGATAAACAATTTTTATAATTATTCCATGCCTCCATCCTTTACCATACCAAATGGTATATCATTCCATGGAATTCAATCAAATAACACAATAATGCATTCAATCTATTGTTCCTCGAGATGTTCCAGGCTGTTATTGGAACAATACCAAGGCACCCCAGGGGATAAAACTCATAATGAGTCTTAAAGCCATATGTTCAATAAAGAAATAATATGAAAAATTTATTGGGTCTCTCTCTCCCTCTCTTTCAAATGTCTCGACCCTCAAACAATATCAACTTATATGATTAAAACTCTTAAGGTATGTGTCCACAAGTGTTTCAGACAATTAATATTTCAGGGTGAGTGAGTGGGTGGATTAGAAGAAGAAAAAAAAAAAACATACACAGAACTGTTGAGAATGATTCTTGTAGTTTATGAAAAGGAGAACAACATGCTGAACAATCAAGAATTCAACAATTCTAAAAAATGTATATAGATCTATGAAAACATTCATCAAATAAGTTATACATATTCATACATTTAAATACATAGAGGTACCCTTTGCACATCATTTAAATTCATAAAGAAATGATAAGGAATGGACATTTGTTAAGAGGAAATCACTTATATGCCATGAAAAAACATCATACAGTCACACTAAATATGGTGCTTAATCTGCTGCTAGAGATTTTATTAATCATATCTTATACAAGAAGCCAAAATAGGAGAGGTGTCTTCATAAGAAGACAAACACAAAAGAATAATAGTTACAAACTGAAGCATAACGTAGGGAATGAATCTCTTGAGGCATGTTTCCTTCACCATTTGTCTATGCATGAGGTATTTTGATCAAACAACTTTGAATATAAGACACTCTTTAATTCCCCAATGTGATGAACCTAAAAATAAGCTCCTATCCCCTTCTTATAGGTGCCTTAATAATGAGAAAACCATTCATTCAATCCAATACTGTGTCTTGATTTTGATAAAAATTTTCAGTTCTTGATACCACCTTTGGTTTTCTGAATGATTTTTACTAGGTAAAAATTGTTTTTACCACCAGAGTGAAAACTTGCTGAGGTGTTGTGAGGGGAGATTCATTTTTCTAATTGAACTTATATCTGGATTATTCTAAGTGGATCAATCAAGTACAAATGCTGCACTGTACATGTTCAATGTTTGAATAGTTGAGGCCCTCAAATGGCTAGAGGAATTCCTAGTCATTTCCTCTTGATCACCACCACTCAATGATGCAAAGTGAAATCAACCAACCCCCTGAGTCCTCTACCTCAAGCTTCGATGGGGAATTGGTTATATAGTGCAATTTCAATTTAGGATGGACTATAGGACAACCTACTACTCTTATATCCGAGTCAGTATGAGAAAAAAGGGACCTTCCCCTCCTTTATAATTACAAAAGAAATTCCTCACACATCTGTAGCCAGGATGGATGATTGGTCTCTCCTAAGGGGAGAAACCGTGTAGGTGGGTCATCTTCTGTGACACTGGGCATCCGAGTAACTCACTTTTAGAAGCTAAACCAATCACATATTTGTTTTTTCTACTCATATGGTTTTCTCTTATAAGGACTTGACACATATTTTGGGAAGCTGTTATTTGGGGGAGAATGAATTTTACACCTGAATATGGTACTTCAGATCTATATCTTACTCGAGTGTGTGTGTGTGTGTGTGTCCACATTAGCTGTATCTGACATCATGATGATTGGAAATGATATCCACACATGAGTCCACATGTCTTATTATGGGCTGTCTAATGCTTCAATTGATAGCACATTGGATTCATAATATAGTACATAGCATGTTGAAAACCCCCTTCTACGTGTTTTTTTAAGTCCACACATCATTTTCCATTTGGCTCAGGATTTTTGAAAATTTTGGGGAGGGAAATTGTTTTTGAGTGAATTCATTGTTGACATCATCATGGTCCCATGGACACATGGTAAATTCATACTAGTCCATGTTGTCATCTGTGTGGTAGGTGAGTAGGCTACACATAAGTGGGCTCAAGGTAATTTAATGTATCCTTGATGGGT
Organism: Picea engelmannii; assembly: GCA_009831015.1. Classification (NCBI taxonomy): domain Eukaryota; kingdom Viridiplantae; phylum Streptophyta; class Pinopsida; order Pinales; family Pinaceae; genus Picea; species Picea engelmannii. The sequence continues at coordinate 146,197 of ML777162.1, forward strand.
TCACTTCATCCAAGTGGCAGCTGTGGATTTTTCCCGGTGGGTTCCCTATTAGCATGCCACTATGTTTTCATCCTATCCGAGTGTTTGTGGTGGAGTGATGAGTTATCTCCATGTGATGTTGAGTCAGAAGATGTGTGCACTTTTTTTTTAGAGGCGATGGGTGGTTTAATTGGTCAAACCACAAAACTGTTGTCGCACCCTAGTGATGGTGGTTTCCTCTTTCATTCCCTTGTTAGGTAAAACCATACATCAAGTGTCACATGTCCACTTAAAACCACTATCGCATTGCTCAGGATTATTATCTTTCATGCATGTTCACAATGTGACATTGGTCATAAGTCGATGATCTACCTCGCTTGTATCTATTTGATGATCATGCCCCGTAGCTCTGTTGGCACTTAGTCCTAGTGCCAGGTACCATGGTAAAATTCATGGCTAGTGCATTGTAGGAGTTCTGGAGAATTATAGACCCAGTGTTATCACCAAAAAATTGCTCATAGCAATACAGACAATGGATGAAGAAACAACCAACACAAATATATCATACTCCCAACATTTACATAATCAACTCTAGCAAGATGACCAAAAATATACAAAAAACCAATAAAGTTGTGTGCACTCCCAACAAAGCCAATGCATACACATCTGTGTGGGCCAAAAAAACTCAAACACGCACAGTGCACATTCTGTGCAATTTCCCATGAAGAAACCCACACAGATGTAAAAATGACACATTTATGAATTTGGTCGGGCCTCAACCACTTCCAGGGTGATGTAATTCAAGACAAGACCCCAATATTGACCCACAATATTTCCTCGGGATGACTGAAAAAATGGGATGTACCTCAAAAGGTTATCCCATTCACACTTGGATCAAGTTATAAAATACCTTGTTATGATTCTATAAATAGAGGGCCATTGTATGAAAAAACAAAAGAAGTTCATTGTAATGTTATGTTGTTTAAATACTCTTGGAGAAACCATTTGTTCTCTCAAGAATAACTTGGACAAGTGTAGCATAGGGAAATATTTTCACCTATTGGAAGAATTTTCCATATATTTTTTCATCATTTTTAATTTAAAATAGGAGAGTAGAAACTCTACTTTGAGGGATTCAAGAGCCCTCCCTTATGAGGAATAGGGGATTCATAAATCCCACATTTCTCCTCTTGGTGATATCAATTTCAAAAGGCCATTCTCTATTGGGTTACCACTCTTTTTGTTCAATTTCATGCATCCTTTGTTGATAATTGTTTAGTCCATTTTTCTTTGTTGACCATTTTTTTTTTTTTTTTGATATCTACTTCTTTGCTTGTAGTTTCACTAACCTGCTAACCATTGTTCTGTGTTGTTTAGCTAGTCCAACTAAGCAATCAAGGGTCCTATTTTTTGTCACCCAAGTGACAAATTAAACCCAATAGTTTGGTGACCATACTGGGGATTGGGGATCAAATTACTCCCCCTTTGGACACTTAGACCTTCTATTATCACTTTCTAGTGTTTACAGGGTCCAAAATCGATGCATCCTACCCTCTAGACACTACAATTAATCCCTCTATTGGAGGATTCCATTTCAAATTTTCAGCCTGTCATTTTCTTGCATGCATGTGGGTTTGGGAAAAAAATTCATGCAGTCTGCGCAAATCTATGCATATATCTCTCTGTCGTTTTGTGCAATCTGTACTCATGTTTGCACATAAAGATGCGCATAGGATCTTTTTAACCTCATTGTAAGGGCTTTTGAGGCTGATTTTTTTCCAGTAGCTTAGATTTCTTTTAAGCACTTTGTAAAATACATAACAAGTAGTCTTGAGATTCATTTTTGCATAGATAACTTAGTCACACATAGACTTCTAGAGGGATTAAAAAGAACCATATTATCTTTTGATTTTCTTGGTTTCCACATGGATGACTTAAAGTTTAGCATTTGAATTTCATTAAAAATATTTCCTTTTACAAAACATCACATTAATTTGGGACTATAAGTATATTTGGACAATCTTGGAGTATGCTCTTTCCCTGCACCCTAGTGTGACCTTGGAAATCAGAAAAAGAATATTGCTTGAAGAAACCTTCATCTCCCTTTAAAATCAACCATCTTTAGGAGATGCCAATACCTATTAGTTTTTTTTTTGAAACGTAATCTCAAAGATTTGTAATGGCCTACACATGCCCTTATCTAGGTGGATATCGGTGGCCACCCACCTATTCCAACTGGCTCATCTTGGAAATTTCTTAGTTTGGTAGTTTTTTCCTATTTTTTGGGTCCTAAACTTTTGGGGCCGTTTTGAGGCCCTAAACTGCGTTTTTAGGGCCCGCCATAGTAAAACTATATATAGAGTTAGATTTTGATGACATAATGTGTATTCCTTGGATACACCTTTCCAATGGGCGATCGTTCACCTAAAACGAAGATCGTATGCAAAAGTTACGATCCCAAGAAGTTGATATACTAACTTACCCCAACAGAGTCCATGTGACTTTTGGCGCTTCATCTCTTAGGGTTAGGTTTTTGGATGTCTAGGTTTTTAGAAATCATGTTTATTGTAAAAAGGATTTGAGATCCTCATTGTACTTATATTCTTGCGAATGAGCGTAGTCGTCACATCTCTAATCAGATATAAGCTGCCACCATTCTAGCAAGCTTGTTTCAGTCTACATTTTACGGTTTCATCATATTTCTTATTTAATAGAAGTCAAGTTTTACTGTATCTCTGTTGTTATTCACTGTGTCTTTGTGTTAATATTATAAATTCGTGTTTTCATTTTGTTCTGCTCATAAATCCAGATCATACCCACATGTGCAAAATCTTAGGATAGTTTCAAATTTTTAGAGTAAATCACTTAGGAAGCTTAAAGAATTGTAAGGGCCCACACATGCCCACATGTTCAAAATATAGGAATATTTTATGTTATCGCACAAGTTGTAGGTTGGGAAAATCTCGACCCAACCATCAAAATGGAAACAACTAGGAGAGAACCTACCCATTATCACCTTCTGCAGGCATTCCCGTCACTTTAGAAGTGAGGTAATCACCTCAAGGGGGGAATCTCGGTGACCCTAGGGGGAATTGAGATGGAAAATGATAAGTATGAAATGGATATACCTAGGGGTCAATTCTAAATGGTAGGGAGATCTTGGAAAAGAGTCTTTGGAAGGTTAAGGGTTTCCAAATTAGTTGAGTAACCTTCCGAGAGTAAGATACTTGCCCGAGACACAATGAAAACCAAGTGTACTTGTAATATGTTAGTTGGACATGGAAGTTAATATTTCTGTCCCTAATCAAAAAAAATAATAGATGATATATTACAGCATATAGAAGATAACATAGGATTCAAACTAAGTGCTAAAAGTGTAATTGAATAAGCAAGAGAGAAGCTAGTGAAATCTAGCTTAACCCAACAATGATAAAGCAATACTTTAGCACAAAAGCAAGGCTGAAAATAAAATCTTATTGTAGTGATATTTATCAACCTCGTGGCTATATCAAACCAAGATTTATAATAGAAAAATCAGCCAATGAAAACCACCTTTAACTATCTCAACAAGTGTTACGACGAAAATCTCTCTATGGCTAGGGTAAACCACAATGACTGTAGAAATCAATTCTCTTCTCAAGTATGCTATGTAAAAAAATATGCCAACAAGAAAAGATAAAATGACTGCCTCGTCCAGAAGTTCGATGAATTCCACCGTTGAGCACTTGACCTAAAGCGATATACCTGCAACTAGTCCTCAAAAACCAAGCAATGAAAGAAAAGCAAGCATATGGTGATAATAAATGATGTTATCACATTCAATAGCATAATCCATTAATAAACATGACAAATATGCCCATGGAATAATAATTCAAATATTTGCAAGATATCAATTAGATAGGAAAAGAGTATTTCTATTAATATATGATCAACAAAAGTGAAAATATTACAGACTTCCATGTCGGCACGGTTCGAAACCGAGAAACTAAGTTCCTTCCAGCTAGGCCTCCACCACTTCAATCCTCCACCAAAGGCAAGCTCATAAAATAGAAACAATGAGGTTTTCAATCAATAAGGGAAGATCTTGGGGGATAAAAATTGTGTTCAGACTTAAAGGACAAAGAGATGCAAACTCAATATGAAGTAAATAATTTCTCTAGAATAACTTTTCTCTCAAAGTTGAATTCTTTCTCCTCTTTCCATAGCTTGGAATTTACCCATTTATAGGCTTCAAAACGAAATTAAAGGGACGAGTAAAAAAGTTTCCAATATATGGAACGCCAAGGCTCATAGATTTCCTGTCGTGACATGGAAACCCGACATTAATTTTCATTTTTTGGCACAAATCCCGATGTATGTGGGCTGTAGTGGTGCAACCTGTGTATACACATGCTTTATAGTAGGCAAGATGCGTAAATGTGGACAAATATGTATTTTTAGCTCTGGGATTTAAAAACAAGGATGATAAATTTGCATGGGGAAATGGAAAAAGGCCTTTTGTGCAATATTACATAGGCTGAGGCAAATATTGCTATAACAAGTGCGCTAGGCTAAGTAGAGAGTTAGGGAAAAGTTAGGGGTTAATCCTAGGGTTAGTTTAGGAGTTATTAAGGGTTAAAGGGTTAGGTTTTCTGCAGCCTTATGGATGTAGGCTAGTTTTGTAAAAGAAACATGAATTAATGGTTGAAAGGGGACGCCTCAATGATGCAAGAGAGCCAAAGGATTAAGGAACAACTTCCCAAAGAGACAACGTCAAAACTTGAATAATTCACTTTTACAAAGGCATCAATTTATTTTTCCAATGCAAAAAGTAATGACTAGTTCCTTTAATGATTGGGTTAATGGAGTCAAGCAAAGAAAGAGAAATAGGTAATACCACCTTGGGGGTGTAAATCCTCTTACTCCCCAAGGGAAGTATCCCTAGCTAGGGTTTAGGCTAGAGGGTGTATGCACTTATACTTCTCTTAGTAAACCATTGTTAAATCAACAATACTTAAGCATAAAAAGATGGAGGTTAACGTGGGGGTGTATTCCCTTATACATCCCACCTAGCTCTAGAGAAATAACCTTGAATTGAACAACAAATGATAGAACAAAGTAAAAGCCTTAACAATTCAAGGAAAAATGCTAAGACAAACCATCACAATAAAAAATAAGAGCCTTCCAAGGCAAGCACATCACTTTCATCAACCAAATAACCAATAAAGTAGCCATACAAAAGAGCACAAGAGCAAAAGAGTGAAACTAGCCAAAGATAGCGAAAATTTCAGTCCAATACTTCTCACAATGGGAGAGTTGTGATATAAAATGATATCTTGTGATCTCTATTTATACAAAATGTCACTAAGATAGTTTTTCCACATAATTTTAGGGTAAACCACAAGATTAGGGGTCAACAACCCTAATCTTTCCCCTTTACACAAATAATTTTAAACAATTAATCTTTAAATTCTACTTTTTGCACAAATGAAAACCCTAAGAGTGATGTCACCCCTTTAGGAGGTATGTTTTGGCACTTTTAGGTCAAACATTGAGTTGGAGATGATAGGGTTGGGCCTCCAAAGGCCATGTGTCTCCAATCCAACCTTCTACTTCACGATCCAAGGGTTCCTTACTTCAAAACTTTCCATGTGTAGTCATCACCACCTCAATCCCCTCAAACATGATGTCAAGCCTCCAAAAGATGATGTTTTTCCTCTCCTAGGAAAAATGTTTGGCATGTAAGGGCTAGGTCATGTTGTCCAAGGTGTACTCTAGTCATCCAAAGGTATGTCTCTCTCATTTATCATGTGGGATCTTGGCATCCAACCCCTAACGTTCAATCCCCATGGAAGCCCAAGCTAGGCTTGTTCCTCCAAAAGTTTCCACCAACTAGGTCTTGCAAAGACAAATAAGAATGCCCTCCAAGGATCTCAAGTCAAAATATCATGATGAGTAAATCAAATCAATAAATGAGCCACCTAAGCATGTGCATCAAATATTACCATGTCAAACAAGTAACTTCTCAAAGACATTATGTGATTTTCCAATATTGGATATGGGAGGGTTGACGAGGTGTCCTCTTGGGTAGATATTTCCTAGGTCAAGGAGTGTTTCCCAAGCGATCCCTCTCTAAGAAATGTAAAGTGGATGAAGTGGTTAAGGACCAAGAATTATTGGGCATGGGGTTCATGACATAAAAGGGGTTGTAGTGTCTCATTCATGGGTGCCTTTGTAGAGGGTGTGTGGAACCTTCGTTTGCAATGCAATCTTTCCAAGCCAATTCTCTTGCCATTCTTTGTTTCTTTCATGTTTTAAATAATGAGTTGAAGGTCAATGTCCTGGAGTGGTGTCCAGATAATGATATTGTCACTCAAAAATACCTTTGGGAAATGAGAAGGTTTTATTGTGATGAGACCCCCTTTATCTCAGTTGTGCAACTAAGAGCCATTACATTTTCTTGGTGGCTAGATGATGTTGATTTCATACCGCTAAGTACCCTTGATCATGATAGGACAACTCTTGATGAGACCTCCTATCCTTCAACTAACCCCCTAAGTATTCTATCTTTTATTCTTGTGGGTCCCCCCTTTTCTTACATATAAGTGTTTCATTGCTTTCTTGGGGGATCCTTGGGTGAATAATTTGGAAGGCTTATATATAGGATTTTATCTTTTGCCCAACAAAAAATCCCTCTAGGCCTTTAGCCCGTTCTTCCCATAGAATGAGGGACAACCCCTTCTTGGGTCAATACACCCTAAAATCGTAAGAGATAAGGAAATGGGGGTTTTAAGTGATGAAAAGTGGTAAGTATGGTTGGGAATGACACAAATACTCTTAAAGGGAGTTCCTAGTAGTAAAACCATTCTTGAGGAATGACACTTATTAGGGAACAATGTCAACCACCAAGGTGAAATAGGGAAAAAGGAACAATGTCCAAGCATAGCTCATGGAATCTAAAGCAGTCTAAGATACAACATACTCAAATGGATCAAACACTAAAATGACTCACCATAATACTTGACTTGTACCTCATGGAGAAAGTCCCAGTGCCTCTTGGAAGCCAGCTGGTGTGGTGGATGCCATCTAAAAATCTATTACCTCTGTGGTGGTGAGAAGGGTCTCCATCTGCGCAAATGGACACTGTTGGTCATGCATTCTCTCAACACTCCATATCTACAACTTGAGGGCCTCGATACATAATCTCCTTAGTTAACCCACAAAATGGGGATAACAATTTCAAATATTTCTTAGATTAAGAAACATTCTAGGGAGATTAAAGATCAAGAGTAAGGACTCACATGTCCACCATGCTAGTTACCTAGGGATTTGTCAAAATTTTCAAGGATTGTTTGTGAAATATAGTAAGTTATAAGTATGAAACAACTATAAAGGACCAAGCAATTTTCACATGCCAAAATTTTCTTAGTTAGCTTATTAAAATTCATCACCCACTATCACTTCCTGCACATATCACATATTCGAAATATTTTTTACTATATACTTGAAACCATAATATTCTCTTCTCCCTGCACCCATAAGTGATGTGGGAGAATCAAAATGAATTCATCAATTTAGTGTCAATATTTTGGTCACCACTTTTAAAAAACAAAGTTGGTCCATGACCCCAACTTCACATCCTACTTTCACATAATAAAATAAATCACAAACAACACATTTTCTAACCGACACAGGAGGAATACCAAAGTAAAAATGTAGTCTAAGTTATGATTTTTGGGATAGGAATCCAAATAACTCCCCATTATCTTTTCTTCATTAAAAATTAGAAAGTTGTGAAATAGGGTCTAAGGCCGAGGTCCAGTTGTTCTGTACGTGCCTCCTTGGGTCACCCAACCCCCAGAAAGCATCCATATTGTGACAAATTTTTGAGGCCAAAAATCTAAATGTTGTCTTTGATTGAGGTGACTTGTGGCCAAATCCTAGGTTTTATCTTCCCAAGGTGGAAACTATGGGCTGCAATCACACCTCAATCATATTTTGAATGAATTTTGGGAAATATCACCAATACTTCTGATATATTCCCCCTTCACCCCTCATTATAACTAATTGTTCATCCCTTCACTAACTTCTCCTCAAGTGGGTTCCGACCCCACTGTCAAGTGATTTTTTGGAGGCCCAGTGCTATTTGAGAGGAATGATGTTACGTCAGATAGGACACATACATTGTTTTTTGATATTCCCCCATGTGGAGTCGAAAAAACCAACTACCATTTACATTTTTGTATATGTATGCTTGTCACCAATTGATTACATGTAGTTTATGAATACATCGTTATGATAATTTTCAAAGCACGTGTTCCATATTTTCTTCTCACCACCATCAACACACATCCACATATAGTCCATAATCATTTTGGAACCACAACATCCCTGCTGTTCTAGGCGCTTGAGAAAACTCCCCCCAATTTTGGGAGGTGTCCCCAACTTGGTTGATACATTATCACAACCATCACATACACCAGTGAGTGATACATTTCTAGAATAAACATTACTTGGATATACCTTTTTTGGCACCAATACCCAGAACAAATCACCCACTAGTCCTCCAACACAAGGAGGTGGAGCCTAACCTTCATCGCAATGTACAAACTCCCAACCATCCTCACAAGGAACATCTTCTCAACCACATCATACCATAGATGGTACTCCCCCATCCATGCCATACTTTTCATTTCTCAATATCTCAGACTTGACCAAATTAATGAATGATCCCATATTACATGACCCCACTTGGTTGAATATGCCCACCAAGTTTCCTTTCAATATTCCCAAATTCGAAGACAAACCCAGAGAAGACCCAACTAATTACATCATGTCTTTTCAATTGTGGTGTTATTACGATAGCATTATGGAAGATTCCGTTCACCTATGACTATTCCAAAGAATGCTCACAGGTCCCTCCATAAAATGGTATGTAGATGAAAAATCTGGGTCCACTCAACCTTTGAGTCGTTGGCAAAAGACTTTTTATCCTTCTTCCAAATCCTAGTGTGCCATGACACCAGTTTGGAAATTCTATCCAAATTCACACAAACTTGGGCCATTCATATTGCTGATCATATTCATGAATGGAGAAGAAGAATAATTATTTACAAAGAAGATACCACCCCACAACAACGACTAGATTGGTTCTTCAAATCACTAGTCCATCTCCTCGCCAAATATGTCACCACTACTTTTCCTCATACTAAAGACATGGATATCACTAAGGCCCAACTTTTTGAATTGATATACTCTCAATCAAGGAATCTTTATATTGTGTTACTAGATTCTCCTCGTCCTCTACCGTTTGGTCAAGACAAACCCAGGACGTCGAGCATTGTCGATAGGTTGATTGGCTCCATGGCCCATACACACCCACATGCTCAACCAATACCCAAATTTGGGGCCAATCCATACTAACCACCATATGGGGGAAACCCATACTACCCTCACCCACCACATTAACCACCATTCATGGCACCTCCTCCTCCCATCATGGGACCACCAGTACTTGCACCCCCCACACACCCAATGCATGTACAACATCCAGGCCCTTCTCCATCCACTACATATACTCCCAACCCCATGGGAGACACCTCCACTTCATATAACTAGTACAAACCTACCCAAGGTAACCCATACTACCCATTCCCTGGTCCTCCTCAACCCGCTACCCCATCACATGGAAACCAACAGGATGGGGTAAATTTTATCCAACCCTCTCCCATTCAACAAGTTCAAGATTTTGGGCAATTGAATACAACTAATCCCCCTCTTCAACCCAACAAAAACCGGAGAAAATGAAATAATAGAAACCAAGGACAAGGGGGCAACTCCCAACAACCAAACCCCCCAATAAGGGGTAACCAAAACCAGACTAACCCAAACCCCCAAAGGGGAAAATAACAATGGACAACCATGCCAATGAAGAAATAATAACCTTTGAACAAATTTCCCATGTGCATTATGTGGCGAATATGGCCATTACAACCGTCATTTCCCTCAAATAGTTGATTATAAATGAGTGAAGGAAGCTATGAATCCTAGATGAACTCAAATGCCCCAAGGGCCACCACGAGTACCTTCCAAATACATGCCACTATCACCCCCAATGGTCTTACAAAATCCAATCCCTCACTAATGTGTCATCAACGCATGACCAAAAACTTCCCCTCATCCACAACAGACAAGACATTTCCCTCAACTCGACCATCCAAAAACCAATAATGGAACAAACTACAATATCCTCCTCATCATAGAAGAGGGAATCCTCTTACAAATTCACAACCGCCAATAAGGTATACCATCTGAATCCTCTCCTACCACCTCTGAGTCCCCCAAATTATCAGTTGGACAACCTCTCATGATTCCTTGTCCTAACGATGAAGCCACCACCTGAATTCCTCTCACACCATTGCGTAGGAATGTGCATAACCAACATGGATGGGTTCCCACAACTACAACCTTGTTAATGACCTCACACAATCAACCTCTACCATGTCAGTTCTTGAGGTTATCCAAACTTTCCCTTCCCAATGAAAGGCTTTGCTTTCAAAGTTGGGGGCATCAGATCTGCTAAAACCCATCTAATCAATTTTGACTTAGACAAAGTAGACCCATGCTGTCCATCACTAGTTTCCTTCCATATTCCTGTCAAGATCAGGAACATCATCATCCATTGTTGTATCATTTATGAGGGGACATCCACTTGCATCATGTCCAAACACATATGGAAACAACTGGGATCACCCAAGTTAGTTCCCTCGACAATCACTCTCAAAGATTATGATGTCCAACCTTCCCAACTAGAGGGCCTCTATCAAAATGTACCCATCAATTTTCGGGAAAAACCAATCCTTATTGACATTGAAGTTATAGATGCCCAACTAGATTATGATATCCTTTTTTGACGAACCTACATGTATGCCATGAAAGCAGTCACATCTTCTGTATTTTTCACCATGCTCTTCCCTTATAATGGGAAGATCGTCACTATTGACCAAATGACACATTATGAACCTAACCATTGGGGGCACATCAATAATATCCTTCCACTTATCCTCTCTAGTGCTAACCTTTTTCCCATGGTAGACATCAGACTAGGGATATTCTACGACCCATCATTAATCGATTCATACCAAAGATACACCCCTCCCACCCCAAACATAGACCAAGTTTGCATCATTATTTCAAATAGAAGAAACATTCCCGATGACCCTCCCCTAGAGGAATCATTGAGCCACACCTCCACGCCTACTCCTACGTCACAAGAAATTCTCAAGGAACCCCCCTTACAACCTTCCCAGGAGGAATTATCCAAAATCCCACCCATGATGGGTTAACTCCCTATTTGGAAAAAGGTCCCACAGGTTATCACCCAAATACCATTATTTTATCCCCCCCTGGAGTAACAACATACCAGGCCACTACCACCTTGTTGGACACACCTACCACACTTAGAGTGGGGGGTGAATGAATGTGGGGCTCTTTTTCCCAAAACTTCCCTCTTGCACAAAAACTCATCAATTAGCATTCAACATTTATTCATTGCCCATTGCTGTCATTTATAACTAGTTAGATGTGAACACATATCAACAACATATATCAACAATATATCATCAACAAGTCATCATCACAATGAACACAAATAACACAATATTTATGTACAATTTTCTTTTTATTACGGACTACAATCCTTGGGGTTTATCAACAACAACTGAATAGAGTACAACTCTGCAAGAGTGCCATATCTATATGCAAGACTCAATTTACATTCTCAACACCAACTGAGATGAGGCAACAATCATCAACAGATATCAATTTGTCAATAGGTATGCGACCTATCAGTAGTGTAGCCCACGTGTGCACGCGCTCTGGCTCACTACAGCCAGTGTGTGAATGCGGCTAGTGTATCATGCAACAAGCGTATGCTTTTAAGCAACTAGGGTTTTTCTTTTCTTCACATGCTCAGATCCTATGCAACTTTCAATCACTTTCTCTTCTGTCTTCCACTGTCCAAATTGACCCATAGCTAGTCACAACACATCCAATCTCTCCAATAGTTTGCTCATGCTCCACAATAAATCAATATGAATTCTATCTCAATCATGTATAAATAACTAGTATACCATAGCAATCATGTCACTACTAAATCATAAGAGTGCTTCTCACTCCATCAACCAAATCAACCAAACTGAACCACATCATAGAAGCCATACCAAGAATGCCCTAAGAATTCACAACACATCAAACAATAGTATCCATCAAGACAATAATGTAACCATACCAGTGTCTCAGTGATAGATCTGAGGCCATAGAATGTAGATCTGGAACCCGCCTCATCATCCAATAGCTTGGAACCAGCTCAAACAAAAATCTCCATGATTTTATCCACTCCACGCTCCCATTACACAGTCAGCCCACATGTACACTCACCCTATACACATCCATCCCACGTGTACACACACCCTATACACAGACAACCCGCGTGGACATCAGAAAATAGGGTTTTCTGTGAATTCGAGACTTTTTCCGTCAAGATCTCCGACATTGCCGAAACTTTGATGTGTCCATGAGATCCTCCTCTCACTCTCTTCCTCATAATAGATCTTCAATCATGCTCAAGAGATCCACACCAATAGGATGCTCTCACAAGAAGCTCTCCATCAATACTCCACAAGATATCCACAAGAAGCTCTCTATTTATCCACAAAAATGATTCTTACCACATGTGCATTTTTACAAGAGATCCTAGCTTCTTATTTATACTTTCATCTTCTAGGTCACTTAACCCATTTCTAGGTCACTTAACCTATTTTCTAGGTCACTTAACCCATTTCTAGGTCACTTAACCTATTTTCCTTATTTTAGGGTTAACCACTTTCCACAAATAGAAAGTTCTCCAATACTTTATCATTTAAATATTCCTTCTTGATTTTGTCACTTCATTTTATCATTTAAATAATTCTTTCTTGATTTTTTCACTTTACTTTATCATTTAAATAACGATTTCTCATTTTCAAGCACTTTGACTTCTTTGACCTTTTGGGGCTTCAAGCCATCATATGGGGGTCCTTCAACTTCGTAGAGCCATAACTCTCAAACCGTGAGGATTTATGTGACATTCCACATACCACCAGAAATGGCATGTCAAGCACTATCCATCTAGGATAGTTTCACCAACAACTTCATTGATCTTCATCTCATTAATCCACATGCAAGCATGGGTCCTCCAACCGTTCTTCAAAGATAACTCAATCCGTAAAGCGTCTTCCTGTGAGGGATTTCACCATAAGAGGACCACTTTGGAGTTCATCCATTTGTGCACCTTATCAACCATGATAAGACAACAATGATTCATCTTTGCATCAATTCACCACTGCATCATATATGTCAACTATGCATCATGTATCAATGACAACTCATTGATCCATCTTCATCAATGCATCATATCAATGATCCATCTTTATCAATTGGTTTTCACTTGGACATATATCATTCTCATCAAGGGTTTATCAATTGGTTTCCACTTGGACATATATCATTCTCATCAAGGGCATTATATCAATGATCCATCTTTATCAATTACTTGACATCAATCAATGACATCAATCAAACCAAACCATTTGCATCAATGACGTATGATCCAACAATCTCCCAAATAATCAAACCATTGGCATCAATGACAATATGATCCAACAATCTCCCCCTTTGGCATTGATGGAAATACCAACATTGATGTCAATTCCAATTACCAATTATTGATGTTAACATGTAGACAAGGCATGCTCTTCATCAATAGTCAATGTGACTATCTCTCCACATCAATCTCTCCCATCAATAGACATCAATCAAATCAATGTGATTATCTCTCCCCCTTTGACATCAATGGAAAAGGGCCATTCTTATCTTGGGGCTGCTCCCCCTTTCTTGTTTCTGCTGAATAGTCTCTCCCCTTTTGAACAAGGGATATCAATATGATGTAATGCTGAAAATACATTGAACATACTCCCCTGTGACCATCGCTCCACCTGGAATTATGCCTCTGTGCTCTTTCTTTAAATATAGGTCTCTTTTCTAGGTATGCATCTGATAAATATCTCCTCCTAGAATCATGGGAAGAAGAATGACTCCCCCTAAGGGTATGTCTCCCCCTATCTTCTCTAGAAGATGAACAATATGCTACCATATGATGATCCTTGGACCTGTTCATGCATCAAACTTGTGCTATACCATTCATTATGAAACAAAATATATGTCAACAATGAAATAGAGAATCGTGAACAATATATCCACCAAGTGCATCATGTACCAAAATATGCCCATCATGCACAACACCCATGTACATCAACCATGTACATCAACAATGTGCCAATAGATATCATCCATGAAATGTATCCACCATATTCCAACATGTGCATCTACCAATATGCCAACATGTGCATCTACCAATTATTCTAATCATGTGCATCTACCAACATGCCAAACAATGTATCATATCACTCATGATATGTCTCCATCATGAACCAAGTGCCACAATCATGTATCAAACAAATATCATTGTTGTGAAAATCAAGTAATACCATATATGAGTGTACTACTATGCACCAATACCACAAAATGATGAGTCCCATACATGTATGCCAAGTTCTCCATAAAACATGTGCCAATCATCCAACCATATGTCTCAACATGTAGCCCGAACCATATGAAAAATGCATGCACCATGATATCAACATATGCTTCCAATAATACATCATAAGATATACCAGCCATGTACACCACCAT
>ML777162.1:169543-203231 GCA_009831015.1 Picea engelmannii
CAACATGATGTATACTATCCATCCATGGGTGTTGTATCTGCATGTGCATTTTCCTTCATGTCCAAATAACTTCATCAATCTTGTGGTCCAAAACCCATGACTAGGGTTGACATCAATGACAACAACCAATCTTCCAACAAAATATACAATGGAAAATACACACATTACACATAGATTTTTCCCTTGGAAACCCAAACTGGGAAAACCAACATATTCTATATTCATTCACATCATACATTGTTTACAATACAATATACATATAGGATCTCGTAGCAACCAAAACCCTAATACAATAACCTAGATTAGTCAACAACCCTAATTCCTTAACCGAAAATAGAAAACCATTGGTGAAAACTATGTGCCGAAAAACCACCCAAAAATGGACGCAAAAAATCACCAATTTTTTTTTGGGGGTGCCACCACAAAACTCCTGAATAGGGAGGCTCCTGTCCCCTTATAACCCCTCAGACAAGGGGGATCCTACCTCCTATGACCCATCAAGAAAGGGGGTGCTCCTCCCCCGTGTTACCCCCCTACGTGCCTAGCGCAACATAAACACTATTTCTAACCATGCAAAGAATATAACACATACCCAAAATTCTCCCACTTGTTGTTTTCTTTGCATATAGGGGGTTACAAGGTTACATAGTTAACAATTCAGGGCAACAATGCCCATAGATCCTCTACACCAAGAGAAATTCTCATTATTCACATATTTTGTTAATGAATCTGCAACATTCTTCAAAGTGTCTACCTTCATCAAAAACACCTTCTTTTCTTCAACAATATGCTTTGCCTTTGAACATCAATATGATTTGCCTTTCAATGATAAGCTGGGTTCTTCGCCAGAAAAATTGCACCCTGATTGTCAACATCTATCCTTATAGCTTGTTGTACCAACCCAATACCTGAACAAAATCTTTGTAACCATACTACTTCCTCACTTGCATGAGTGACTACCATGTATTCATCTTCTGTAGTTGAAAGTGACACTATAGATTGTCTATGTCTCATCCAACTGATTGCTCCTCCAAATGGGTTAAACACATACCATCTTGTAGATCGTCTGCAATCCAGATCTCCAGCCCAATCTGCATCCAAAAATCCATGTATGTCCAACACTCTGTCCAAACCCGGTCTTTCTTAGTAGCACAATCCATAACTAGTAGTGCCACGCAAATACATGAAAAACTCTCTTTATTGCTGTCCAATGCTCCTTCCTTGGTTTTGACATATACTTGCTGAAAATTCCCACTGCATGTGCAATTTTCAGTCTAGTACAAACCATTGCATACATAAAACTTCTAACCACACTTGCATGTGGAACATGAGACATGTCCTCCTCCTCTTCCTATGTCTTAGGACACTGATCCACATATAACTTTACACCTACAGGAATAGGGAGCTTGACCAATTTACATTCCTGCATATTAAACCTTTGCAATATAGTCTCGACACATTTTCTCTAATTTAACCAGAGTTTCCTATTTTCCTGATCTCTTTTAATTTCCATGTGTAAAATGAAATTTGCAACACCAAGATCCTTCATGTCAAATTTAAAGGACAACTAAGTTTTCACATCCTAGATAATCTCCTTGTTGTTTCTTATCAAGAACATGTGATCCACATACAATACAAAATAAATCAAATGATCCCCAATCAATTTGAAATACACATGGTGACCCTCTTTTCTTCTTGTGAATCCAAGTACCAACATACAAGTACCAGATTTTTGATACCACATCCTTGGTAATTGTTTTAAACCATACAAGTACTTTTTCAACTTGCATTCCAACTCCTTCTTTCCCTTCACAACAAAGCCTTCTAGCCACTTCATATGGATTTCCTCTTCCATATCCCCATGTAGGAATGATGTTTTCACATCCATCTGTTCTACTTCAAAATAAAATGCAACAACAATAGATAACACAAATCTAATAGAGGTTAAGTTGGCAACAAAAGAAAAAATCTCACAAAAATCAATTCTCTCAACATAGGAATAAGCTTTTGCTACTAACCGAGCTTTGTATTTCTCCACTTTTCCTTCAACATTCACCTTCTTTTTAAATACCCATTTGTTTCTAATGGGATTTATTCTAGTTGGAAACTCCACTAGATCCCAAGCCTCATTCTTATCCAAGCATGCCATTTCTTCAACCATGACCTTTTTCCAGAGTTTTCCATGCTCTCAATTCATTGCCTCCCTAACAGTTCTAGGATCATCATCAGTAATAGACAAAGAAAAATTTGAATGGAAATCAGGTGGAGTATACCTTTCTGATAGCCTTTTTTCTTGAATTGATCTCCTCAATACTGGAGTATAAGGATCTTCTTCTTCTGATTCTTGTTCTTCTAGAGAGCCTAATTCATCATCCTTTAACTCAAAATCTTTCTTCTCTAGTTCTTTTTTACTTGGTAGGAATTCTTGTTTGAAAACATTTTTCGTTTCTCTAAATACCACATCTTGTCTATACACAAGCTTCTTAGTTTCTGGGTTCCAAAGATTATAACATTTGAGACCATCTTTATACCCAATAAATATACACTTTTCAGCCTTCTTATCTAGCTTACTCTTGTTTTCCTCTGGAACATGAACATAGGCCTCACATCCAAGTACCTTGAGATGTCTGAGAGAGTATTTATTACCAGTCCATACCTTGTGTGGAGTATTGTCATCCAATGCTGATGAGGGTGATCAATTGACCATGTAACATGTTGTACCCACTACCTCTGCCCATAATTCTTTCCCTAACTCGACACCATTGAGCATGCACCTTGATTTTTCCATCAATGTCCTGCTCATCCTTTCTACATCTCCATTATTCTAAGGTGTATAAGGAGTAGTCTTCTTCCTTTCTATACCACATTTCTTACAAAATTCTTCAAATTCATTCCCGCACAACTCTCCACCATTATTTGTCCTCAACACCTTAATTATTTTCTCTGTTTGATTCTCAACACGAGCCTTAAACTCTTTAAACATGCCAAAGACTTCATATTTATTCCTAAGGAAATATATCCAAGTAATCCTCAAGGATTCATCTATAAATGAGACATAATACACATATTTTCCCAATGATGGAATCGACATAGGTCCAAACACATCACTATGCACTAGCTGTAAAATTCCTTCTGCCCTCGTTGCACAAGAGGGGAATCTTACCCGATTCTTCTTCCCTTATACACAATGTTCACATAAATCAAAATCTAGAGAGAAATTAAACATACCTTCAACCACACCTTTACAGTGTAGTATTCAAAGAACCTTCTCTCTGATATGCCCCAGTATTTGATGCCACATCATAACATTTTCTCTAGAGACTATAGGAGTTTTTTCTTCTTCAACTCCAATATTAGGAACAATGGAACTATTAAAATAATCACTAATAGTTATTACTTGCAGCTTATACATAGTTCCAACCTGAAATCCCTTCAATGACACCATTTCTCCTCAAACCATCCTGTAGGTTTCTTTTCCAAATACTATTTTTACCCCTGCATCGTCCATTTTGCTTACAAAAATAAAATTTATGGCCAATCTTGGGATGTGCAGAACACTGGGTAGTGTTCTAATCCTTCCATGTATGAGCATCAACTTATCTCTTCCTCATCCTATGATTTTGGCTGTCGATTTTGTTATAACCCTATGTTTCATAGGATCAACTGGTGACTGGAAAATTTTCACTCTTGGTGTAATTTGGTTGTAAATAATATTTCATTTTGAAAATTATTTTCAAAAGAAAGAAAAGAAAAATAAAGAAAAGAAAAAAGAAAGAAAAAGAAAGAAAAGAAAAAGAAAAGAAAATTAAATAAAGAAAAGAAAAGAATAAAAGAGGGCATAAAAGAAAAAGGGATAAAGCCCCATGCAATAATAATGACTTGATCCATATTGTTTAATCATGGTCAAGTCTTTTTGAATTTATGCTGATAGGATTAGTGAATAAAGTTGGGCTAAACTGTTTAATCTTAGCCAATTGGATAGGTTAGTTAGTGAATAAATTTGATCAAACTATTTAAACTTGATCAAATAGCCCCATGATCGAGTAATTTTTAGCCCAACAATCTAATCTAGGTTAAATCTGTTAGGTAAATAGGTTAGAACATAGGTTAGTTGGATTTCCTTCAATAAAACAAGCATGATGTTGGATGAAATTCTTTGTTTGATGTTAGAAGGTTGTGTTCTAACCCCTTGGTGATCAAAATGATAGGAAATAGTGTTAAAATCCACAAAATACGCACTATCCTAAGTTTCTGCAAATCAACATGATGCGCACTCTGAAATTAAAAAGTGCACCGAGATTAGCGGATGAGAAAACGATGCTCAGATCTACGACCGACAAGAGATATCAGACCCCCCCCCACTGTTATATCTTTAATGGTGGTGGGGGGTCCGACATACTACCATACCAGCCTTGCTATACTGCCTTTGATGCATGCCGACACACTCCACTACCACCGTTTGCAAGTCATGCGACTTTACTCTGTCAGCGTACCTCGTCTGCCACTCATCCATCACACGCCACATCCCCTCCACTTGCTACCCTCCACATCACCCTCACACGCCCTTAACCCATCACTTTCTTGTCACCTCATCCCCAGATACCTGTTGGCCATTCAAAGCAGCCAAGCATACCCGTTAGAACGAAAAATGGTCCACCGATCCCTAATGGTCACCCGTTCGCCCATTTTAGATCCTGTTTCTCTGCCATTATCGCACTGTTCACACTTTCCGCATACTAGAAGCTCACTTCCCCTGTCGTTTCAGTCAGTGACCGAGATAAAGAAAATTTCCCACTAACGTTTTTTATTTCAGATTGTAGGTAACAGTTGAATTCATGGCGCCAAAATCTAAGAAATCATAGGTCAAGGAAAATCCATTCCTCCCGCCTCCTGTCGATCTCAACCAAATTCCTCTGGCTGATAAAGACTACCTAATCTCAGAGCCCAAATGTGAATTTGATTTTTTCGAATTGCATTCATGGTTCAGAGACACCTTCCTGGATCAAAGTGATGATATTGGACTCTAGGAGTCCAATATTCCACTGTATCTTTTTTCCCCAAATTCACCATTTTCCTGAGTTCGACTACAATAGTTTTCTGGCTGAGAACATGCATGAGAAACTTTTCAAATTTCCCACAGAGGGCATGTTCTGGTATTCTTCAATACTGGCTTACATGTTTGTGTTCTTTCAAGAATATAATTTCTTATTCCCCATGCAGAAACCAGACCAGAACGAAAAACCACAGCCTGTCACCTCTTGGACTTCATTACTGAGAAAAAACTCCATAGAGTTTAATTTCAAGAAATTCATTGAGCAGTTTTACCACCCAGTGGTAAGCATTCTCAGTGGTAGACAATAACCAAGGATAAATGAGGATATCCAAATAATTTTACACCTCTCAGACCTCGCCAAGACTGGAGACTGGTATCTGTATCAAAATCACACAGAAATCAGAATTTATGGATGTGAGCTGGATCCTTATAAGCTTCCTAGATATGTACCTGTTAGGATATTCACCTTGGAATACATCAAGATAATAATCAATTCAGACGACATACATTTTGTAGATTTGAAGAAGAAACAACAATTGAGGATTAAATGGCATATAGGATCCTTTATCTGTAATAGTCGAGTTGTCGGGGAAGAGGCAAACAAGATACTAAAGGAAATGAAGCTTGGCATCAGTTTCCCTTGGCACTATGATCCATGGGGGATTATTGCAGAAATTAAATTAAGGAATAAAATTTCCCCATATGCTCATGTGCTCAAACCAGAGATCGAGAAAATTATGAACCAAATAGAGTAGGAGGTGAACACTCTGGAAGATGTTGAACAACAATCTCCTCCAACCATTGTTTCACAGACCACTACTCCACAAATACCAAAGGAGAAAAGTCCCAGAAAACATGCCTCCCCTTCAATTAGTGAAGTCTTAGCAGAGGATTTCCAGGTTTACAAGAAAAGGCCCAAGACCAGTCATATAACTGACAGGTTGGGAGAAGAAGAGACCCATTCTACCACAATAGTTGAGGGATAACACTCACCATTTTTCTCAAGTAATCAACATGATGTCCACTTCTTCTTCAAAAACGTAGATTGATACCACTTTGACCACCCAACCATCACAAGGGTTTGCAAAATTGAGTATCTTTGAGAAATATGATTTAATCAAGAAGAAGAATGAGATGCTGATAAATAACACCTATGTTCAATTCTAGAAACAAACATCAACAACACAACATAGATTTCTCTCTGCTTTTGATACAGAAAAAGGGAGAATGCACATGGCATTTCTGTAGGCATAGGTGCCCCATCCAAAGGAAATCAATGATTACAAAAGGTAAACACTTGAGTTTGATTCCAAGGAAGTACATCCAACTGTTCAGATGGATTTTCACAGACAGACTGGAGAAATGGTTTTCTCAACATTGGCAAACGCTTCCACAACCGTTGCAAAATTACAAGTTTCTTTGAATAATGTTTAGACTCAACTAAAGCTGGAGAAAGTGTCATATTTTGCAAAAGATAACAGGATCAAGTATTTAGAAGAGCTGGTACTTATATTTTGGTATGACCCCTCGAGTGTGAAAGTAGCTGAAGAACTGCTGAAGAAAAAGAACGCTGACATAGCCTCCTTGAGGAAGCAATTAAAAATGTCAGCTACTGAAGACTCACAAACCAAAGAGATGGCAGAGACAGAGGGTCAAAAATAAGAAATGATAAAGTTGATCATGGAACAAAACGCATAGATCAAAGAGATGGAGACTGAGATGGAAATACTAGTAGAGGAAAAAGAACAAACAAAGCCCATGAAGGTCATCCCATTGAGTGTAGTTCCCCTCACAGGAGTTAGCACAATGACAACTTCAACAACCACCACTACAGAACTTTCATCAGTTTCCCTAGTGATAGTTCTAGAGACATATGAAGCTCTAGCAAAGTCAATGGAGGAAATGAATTTACAAGGAGAAGAAATTAAAAAATTGCAGCAAGATATGGAACATCTCCAAAAGCTTAAATATTCTTTCTAGGCCAGCTACAACACTGAGAGGCACACATCAGAAAAACTAAAGCAGGAGATACAACAGATGCAAAAGCAAACAGTTGTGGGAAAAACACTAGTAGAAGACAAGGAGAACATTTGGATGGATATCTCAAAATCCATGACAGAAATATGGCCCCTCATGTAGATCATGTTTGAGCAACATGAATTGGTGTTAAGGAGGAGGCAGGCCATCAATAGGATCAAGGGAGAGTTGGGAGAAATGCCCACAGAAGAAAATGAAATCATCAAGTTTCTAAATTCAAAGACTAAGGATGAGCTCGAAAGTCTGGAAATTGAGGATAGCACTAAGAATATCCTCGAAGTTAAGAAGGTCCTGACCAAAAGAGGATTAATGTTGCAATTGGAAGAGAGAGCCCAAAACATGGATATCAGAGTTCAGAGATTCTTCAACAAGATTGATGCTTTGTAGGAGAAAGACATTCGCAGTTTTTTGGTCTTAAATGACAAATTGATGACTCTGTTCAACTACAAGCAAATGATCGCCATGGTGACAAAGGACAACTCCAAGTTTTTAGGATATAGGGTAGCATAACAGGTAAATAATTTTTAAAGACTCTACAATTGGACCTCAACATCCAACATGAAATAAAGTATATCTTCATCACCAAGCCAACTTTCGCAAAATACACAGAAATGGATGAAGTGTACCGAAGACTACTCAAAGTCACCATTCCTAGTCAACAAATATGGGAGTATCTATGTGCTTTGATTGAATAAGGGATGAGGTGTACAAACCAAGTCAGTATGCGGAGCAGTCAAAGTCAAGCGAATGAATCCCCAACGACCTTCCCCAAAATTAGCATGAAGAATCCAACAAATCATCAGTAGTTCCTATAATTTTGTATTTTGTTACTTAATTAGTTAGATTTGGATTCTACCACGTCATGATCATTAATGACATGATCATTTGTAATTTTTCTTATAAATACTTCAATTTTCGAAGTAGTCAGGGTTGATCTTTACACCTAAGCAAGCTGTAAGCACTGTAATCTTTCTCAAGAGATCCATCAGTAATAAAAAGGACGTTTCACAGGATTCCTGCATGTTAACTGTTGGTGATGTGTACTCCTCTTCGTTGAATGGTTTTTCTGTCTTCGTAATCATTTTTTTTTTCTATATCTGATCATTTAAAAGGATTTAAAGTTGCAAAATTTATCTTAGGATACCCTGTTTTCAGATTTTAAAGATCTAACTATTTATCTCCTGATGTTATGATAAAGGAATTCTTGAATGCTTCTTTGTTATAATTGATTATCTCATCTTTTCTGATATTCATCATTTTAATTCTAAAGGATCCAACAATTGCATTATCCTGCCCTGTGAAAATACCTAATAAAATATGTTCTTTGGAAAATAGACCCCATATCCCAATGGATGTGTAAACAATATTTCAACCATTTTATAAAACAAACAACACAGTCTTATTCATTTAACTAGCCTAATATCTGAAAATTTGAAACATAGATAAATCTTACAGAGAGATCCCTCTATGAAACTGGCAGGGCTAGATCCCAGTTTTGAAGTGGTTGGATAAAGTCACCTCTAATAAATTTAATCTACCTCCCGACAACCTCTGGGAATTTACAGAGTGATAACAGAGTCATCACCTAGGAAAACATTACCTCCATCATACCGTTCATATTAACAAAACCACTCCCTATGGGGAGTCATATGAAAGGATGCACATGAGTCAACCGACCATGCCTCATGATCTACATGTGTGCTTGAAGAATCCAAGTAAACATCCCCTCCTTCTTCCTTGGAGGTATTTTCTTCTGTAGAGGGAGCACCTTAAGATCCCTTCACTCTCTCAACATTCTTGGATCTACATTACTTCTTGAAGTGCCCTTCTTTTCCACATATCCAACATACATTTACAAACTTTCCAGGAGATTTAGATCTACCCTTATATTTAGATCTCCCACTTGAGGATTTAGATATATTTCTTTCCTGGGAGAGTCTTTTTGTAAATAATGCCTATGGCCACAACTAGACTATCCCACGAGTCTGGTAAAGAACACAATAAACTGATACACTTATTTTCAATTGGAATTTTAATCTCAACATATAATAATTGAATTACCATAGTATTGAAGGCGTTCAAATGCTCTGTCATAGAGTCTCCAATCTTTCATCCTCAGGTTATACAGATTCTTCTACAGGAAAAATTTATTTACCAGGGACTTAGATTGATACAGGTTCCCAAACTTATCCCATAACTCATTGGCTCTAGCTTCCCATGACACATTCAATAATACTAAATATGAGAGACACAATAATATTTTTCTCTTTGCCTTCTGATCCAACTTTTTCCAGTCATTTGTTGACGTTCTCGTAGGTGCAGTATGTGGGTCCACCGTGATCCACTAATCTATTTCTACCAAAAAATATTCCATCCTGAGCCTCCACAACTCAAAAATTTTCCCATTAAATTTCTCGATCTGTATTTTTGAATTGCTGGCCATTTCTTTTCCCTTGAAGAATCAATACCGTAGATCTCCCACTGTAACAAGGCTTATCACAATCCCAAGCCAAACCCCTAATCACAAAGGCATCCCCCTAAAGCCAATAATTTCTCTGATACCAAATGTAGATTTTAACCTTGTACAATTATTTATTGCAAATGAATTTTCAATAAAAGAACAAAAAATATACAATGGAAACTACACATATTACAGAGAGATTTTTCCCCTGGAAAACCAACATATTCTATATTCATTCACATCATAATTTGTTTACAATAAAATATACATATAGGATCTCGTAGCATATAAAACCCTAATCCAATAACCTAGATTAGTCAACAACCCTAATTTCTTAATCTAACATAGAAAACCATCGGCAAAAACCATGTGCCGAAAAACCACCTGAAAATGGACACAAAAAATCACCAATTTTTTTTTCCAGGGCCGCGCAGGGTCTCTCACTCCCCATGTGACCCCCCGAACAAGGAGGCTTGGATCCCCTTGTGACCCCCAGGGAAAGGGGGCTCTTGTCCCCCCTTTAACCCTGGAGGGGGGACCTAGCAACCCCTCCCTTACCCCCCTACGTGCGCGATACAACATAGACACTAAATATAACCATGCAAAGAATATAACACATACCAAACACCTACTGCATATGCATTATCATGAATTGTAGATGGTATTTGTTACTCAACATCCACATTTTATTTGCACATATTTCATTTGGAATTATTTTTATAAATTAAAATTCCATTGGGAGTCTTCCATATTGCTCACTAAATCTAGATGTCTTGTTCTTGTAGTTTCCCAAAGCAATCGAATCCACATTCTAAAGAACCGCTCCTGCCTCTTTCTTCATGTATATATATTTCCTATGTATATTCCACCTATATAGTCCTCATTTAAAACCCGATCCATCCTATTTTCACTCGTACCTATGCAATGTTCATAAAACAAATTCTCTTAGATAGGAATAATTTTACAATTTTGGAAATTATACCTACTTTTCTACTCTTTAAGCCCAACAATCATCTTCCTTTTGATTTCCTAGAAACTTTCCTACTCAAATCCCAATTCTAGATGCATAATTGGATTATTCTATCCAATATATTTCCAATGACTAATTTCTTTCTTAATTCTAATCTCTAAGTGGACAATTATAGTCTTCTGAAATTTGCCAATTTACCCCTTTTTGTGCACTTTTCTTCTAGGTGAAATTAAACTCATACACCAACTTCGGTCATCTGTAGAGGTAAATATATGAGGAAACAAGGAAAATTTTGTATGATTTATTGATAATATTTATGAAAATGCATTCACATTAACTCTCATATCTCTTATCTGATGCTCTAATAAAAATCTGCAACAATATGGAAATGACAATTTTGTCCTTTTCACCCCTTTTTCAATTTTTAGCCAAACTAGTTATCTCCCAATCTGCAGATTTCTAGAAAAAATCCATCAAACAAAAGTTGTTTGTCTTGATGATTACATGGAATTTTGAGTAAATAAATTTTCCAAATTTTCCATTTGGGGTTCCTTTTCCTCTAAAAATCTCAAAAATCCCCCAAAAGTGGCCTAGAGTAGTAGATTTTGCACTATTTTAGCATCTCCACTCCAAACGTGTTGGAATCTGGCCAATCCATTCACAAATTATTTTCATGTATTCTTTTATGAAATACTGTAAAATTTTATTAGTAATAGATCCCTTGCCACTAAACTTGACGATGATCTTGAAGACCCTATAATTTTCATTTTTTGGAAAATAGGTGCATAATTAGCCAATGGTCCTTTCTAGAACTTCTGTAGCCACTAACATTGCAGACAAAACCCATAAATTTTGTATTATTTTTATTTATTTTTCTCCTGCTATGGACAATTAGAATTTTGTAAATGACTAATTACCACCATGCTCGACCATTCGACATTTTTGGGTGTCATTTAATTCCAAATTCAGCATGAAATTTGGGAATTTTGCTCAATTTTCCCAAATTCATCCATGGATGTCTCTACAACTTCCCAAATTATCCCAATTAAATCCAACTAATTTTCCCATCGATGATTATGGGCATGAATCCCTCCTAAATTCACTTAGAAATTGGGGGTTTCACCCAATTTCACCATGACCACTCTACAATTCATAACTTTATCCAATTACAGGTCTGTAATCACTCAATCAGAGGTCAAAATTGGGATTTCAACCCCTAAACTCAATTTCCTCAAATTATAGGAATTTTTTCAGAATTTATCATGGGAATCTTTTGCCAAATAGTTTGCAGGCTTCCTTTGAAATTTTTTCATTTGTAATCTCTTATATAGTGTGTTGGATATAGGCCATACATCCTCAATGTAGCTAGCTCCGATACCATATTTTAACACACCCTAGACTCACTTCTGGGATTATGTCACTAAAAATCCTACTACTGTCAAATACTGAATTTCATAATTTCTTTAAATATTTTCCCTTACTTCTCCGATACCATTTATTAATTAATTCTAACCTTCCTGGAGGCTCATATCCTCTTATATTAATCTTTTATACCCTTTAATAGAATACCCATATCCTTGTCCAAGCTTCTGATACCAACAACATTAATATGCCTTGCATATGAACATTGTTGTAGCCCTAACAACATATAGATTCCATGAATGATTATAAAAATTATACTATATCCCAATTAAGCATATATAAACACAATAAACATCATGAAAACACATCAATTAACACTTATATTTTTATGAAAAGTACCAACTGGTTGCAGACCTTGGACATTCCTCCCAACCATAAACTTTGTTGTTCTAGTACTCTCAACAATAGTTCACCCCCAAGCTAGGGTTATGACTTCACCAGGGAAAAGGATACCTGATCCAAAAAAAGTCTAATGGTTAGCACAATAATGGCTAGGACAAGGTACCAAACTCCAACAATAGTTTCAACTTATATCCTCTCATTCTGCTCATCCTACACAACCCAAGGAAATGTACCCCCTTCTCCGCATCCCAGTCCCTCAAGATGTCCCACTTCCCTTAAAAGGCTCTAGCACGGGCCAACCATGAAGTCTCAGAGCACTATGTCTCCAAGAAATATTGTTGCACTCAAGAGTCTCCAGGCACCCTCTAGGCCTCACACTTAGGGAAACCTATTCCAAAAAATGATCCCTCTAGGGCACCAACCTTCTCTAAGGAAACCCAAGGAGAATTATACACTCAAATCCACCTATGATTTCATAGGGTTCACAAGGTAATAGGTTAAAATAACTTCTGATCTCACACTCCACAAGAAATGGTCAAAATTATGGAATGGAATGAGAATGGATTTTCCACTAAAACCCAACATTATATTTGCATGCTCCTTTCTTGACACATGACACTTAAGGAACTGATGTTTCCTCCACTTGGTAATTCATTCCACCACTTAGGAGATTAGGATAAAAATTATGACATAAGACTTAGGAATTAGGGATATATTATTATATTTCTTGTCTTAAGACCCCTTGAATTAGCCTCTTTCCCTCTCATGGAGTCCTAGGCCCCCATACTCTATGTTTGAGTTGGTATGCAACAATGATGTATTTTATTATTATATCAGAGTGTTATTACAATTTACAATGCCATGATCATCAACCGGTCAATATACATGCACATTGACCTACTATAACATAGGCAATTTGACCCAAAACATAATTAAACAAGCACTCCAACCCAAAACATCATGGCTCGCTAGCCTGTAAAATATATGTACATATACAACTTGGGGGTATTAAATATAACACATAATTCAAGCACGACGTGGAATTATAGTAAGTGAGGGTGATATCCCCTCCTTTTCTTACGTTGTTGTCCATTGGATTGTTGCATATACTAGGGTTTCCTGAGCACCATTGACCCTCTGGGTGTCAGTGCTTTTGGAAACTTCGATATTTGATACCCTTCCATTACATGCAGTCCCCACCTACGACTATTCCATCTGGTCACAGATTATGATTTGGTAACCTTATTATCTTGTCCTAGGTTCTCACACAGGTCATTTTGAAGGGAAATACTCATGGTACTTGAAGTAGATGCTTAACTACCATTTCAACTCCTTTTGAGGGTGTTCATCTTCTTAAGGGAACTTTCACCTTAGGTGAACGTTGTGAGAAGGTTACCCTAATTGTCTCATTCCTTTTTTGATTTTTATTATGACTTATCAACCGATATCATTCTATGAAAGGTATTTTGATCAACGTTTCACTATTTCAGACTTAAAACCTAATCCACTTGGGATGAGATTTGGAAAATAAGTTTGTGTTTGTTGATTTCTTTCAGGTATTTTATAGTTGTCCACTACTTTGTGTAATTGGCCTTAGGTTGTGACCGTATTTCCTCTTTTGAATTTTTGATTCAAAGTGACTAACCAACTACTCCATTGGTCAACAAGGACTCATGGTCTTTAACTTGAAAGCATGGAGCTTCCTCCTATAAGGAATGGGATTAATACGACTGGTTTATCAGAGCTAGTGTGTGAGGCTCTATTAGACTTGGATAATCCCAAGAAGGATTAACCCATTCATAATGCCATTATGGGAAAATTTCTTGAGGATTCCAACCAAGGGACCCCTTGCCAAGTGGATTCTTGTGCTTTTCCTTTCTTCAGAAATGTTGGTGGATCCCCTTGATGGCCACTTTGAACTTTCTTGGATTGACTATAGGAATACTGGTTTGGTTGTGGACCACTTTGAATGTTCCAAATTATCTTGATGCTTCTCATATAAGAACCTTATGTCAAGGGCATCGAATTTATGTTGTTCCTTTACCTTCTTTGTTGGTTAATTCTACTCCTCATCCTTTTGCCTCATTTTGAGAAAGTCTATATATTAGTAACTAGAAGTCTAAATGTAATAGAAAGATGAAGAATACGAATAAGAAGAAAATATGAAGGGAAAAACCACCAAACACTACAAGTCATGCTGGAGACATGAAACCAATCACTGCATGTCATAGTAGAAATAAGAAACCAACCATTTTGAGTCATGCCAGGGGAAATCCACTGGACAATGCAAGTCATGCTGGGGGCATTGATACTTCTAAGAAATTTAGATGACTAGGATGAAAGACTAATTTTCCTTGTAAACTTTGTAAGGGATATCAACTTACTCATATATTACCTTCCATTCTAAAGGTACAAAGAGTGCGGTCCCTATCTGAAGACCCTTTTGATCCTAAATAACCCTTAGTTTCTCAAAAATTGATTCAACCATTGATTAATGAAGTGGTTGAGTCAATGTAATATTCAACCAATCCCACTCTTCTTTTTAAGGGTGATGTGTCTATTTTCCATGTTGTCTTGCAATATATTCAACCATTTGTTAATGACGTGGTCATGTCAATTCAATCTTTGACCAATCCCACTCTTCTCTTGGAGAGTGACAAGTCTACCAAAGTGGTTGAACCAACACAATATTTGGCTAATCCCACTCTTATTTTGGGGAGTGATATGTCTATCAACCATGTCTTTAGCATTTCCAATTCAGAAACTTCTGAACAAGGGGGCATTCCACTCATTTTGAGAATGCTCCCTCCAAATGCGAGGATGGTTTCCTTTGATTGGAGTGATCTTGTTGAGCCTCACCTTCCTTCTTCCAAACCCTTCCAAATAAGGGTTGAATTTAATTCAACAAATATTTATCGATGTATTGTAGATGAAGGATCCTCCACAAACATTTTATCCTCTTCAACTTTGCAATATTTGGGTTCTCCCAAGATTATGTCAACTACCAATTATTATAGCTATATTTTCCACCCTAGAGGCACATGGAGGGCCTACTCAAGATATTAGACTAATATGCACCTATCTCCCTAATATTTTACAGTTTTTGAGGGAGGCCGCACACTAAATTATTAGCAGAGCATGATCTATTGTTGTATGTACCAATAGTATCACACAACTAGACATGAGTTGGATCGCTGTAGCTTGGGACCATATCTGTCACCTCTGTTTCAATGCATTTGAGGAGATCAATGTCAGGGTGCTTTTTTTATCTTGTCATGTAGACTCGTGAACTCAGATCAGAATTTGAGTTCATCATGATTTCTAGAGATGTAGAATATTACCCTAATCTCTTCCGCTAGCCTATATAGAGAAGGAAATGCAAGGGAAAATGAAGGAAGAGTTGGAAGTAAAATTATGCTATGGAATTTTCATAGGACTTCATCTATAGAGTTAATGTTGGCTCATGGTTATAAGACCCTTTTGGTATCACCTACGTGCAAGTGAAGTATCACTCGAGGCATCTATTGGGGTTGCAGGAACCAATTTTCTTCATTACTGAGGGAATGGGACGTGATCATCTTATTCATTCTTACTTATCTATTCTATGCATATTATCTTGTCATTGTTATTCCTTGATTACTTACTGAATTCAGTTAGATATTACCATTATACTTCAGATTGCAACATAACTATTCTTTTAACATTCATAAGTACTGCACAAAATAGATCCATTCTAACATGCATATAGAGACAATCATGATTAATAACATAGAAAGATAAGAAGACACAACAATTAATGTGGTTCACCCAAATTTGGCATACATCCACAATGGATGGATTCTTTATTATTCCTTTTGTAATCATCTCAGGATTGAAAACTGCGCTTACAATAGAGATATCTTGCTATCTCTTTCTCCATCTTTCCCAACCTCTCTGCAATGCAAGCCTCTCTCTCTGCAACTCTCTTCACGACTTATACACAGAATTCTCCCTCCTACTTGGTTTACTCTCTCACTCTCCTCACGTACTTATGAAAAATTGAAAATAACTAACAATAGAGAGGAACCCAAATAGATAATGTCAACAGAACAAAATTGAACTGGACATAACATAACAAAATAGAATAGAAAAAAACATAACAAAACATAATAGAATAGACCTGAATTGAATTGAATTGAATTGAACCCCTATTCTCCCAACCCATTACATGTTTATACATAAAATATAGGGCTTAAAAACCTACTTTTCTTAACTCAAAACCCAATTACATCTTATTCTGACTCATGACAACTTGTGTTGACTCACTGTTAGAGCATGATTTTCCTACTTTTATGTCTGCATGATCCTTTTGCACTCTTGAATTCCATTCTTACTTCTTTTGCACATCTTTCTACTTTTGACATGCCGAAATTATATCATTCCTTTTCTCCCACTTTATCCTCTTGCTTTATTCTCTACTTTATTCTCCTTCTTTATTCTCCTACTTTATTATCCTGCTTTATTCTCTTACTGCGCACTCCACTCCTGAATGCACCTTTGTTGTGAACTCCCATGCCTGTATGTTCCTTTACTGTGCACTCCGGTCCTTCCTTTTTTTTTTTTTTTTNTCTGTGCATATATTCCATACTTATTATTTTCATGAAAACTATATCCAAAATGCATGTCCAACAGGCCCCCAACAGTCACCTGTGGCTTGTCCCGATCCACTTAGGCTTGTTGCGCGCTCCTCCATGCCTCTATGAATTTTTGAGAGGTCTATTTTGTTGTTGCAAATTCCTTTATTATTTTTACCTTCATTCCAAAAATTTCCTCTACACCATGTACCATTAGGGTCATGAGCTTCTCTTTTGTGTCGTGTGCCATTGACTTCACTTTACCTTGTGCAATTTCTAATTCTCTTATCACCCTTAGTGCTTCATCTTGCATTGGTCCTAATTGTTGCTGAAGGATATTATAATGGTACTGTATCTTTTCAATTTCCTCGTATGACTTCCGCTGTGCCAAAAGTGGCCATCATTCATTCAGTCGATGGAAGGGTGTTTATGCTCTCTAAAATATTCTGTGCCTTTTCTCGTAGATCCCTCAATTTGGCTTCCATGACCTTCATTTCTGGATCCTCTACCAGGTCTGTCCATATTTTCACAGTTTCTTCATAGATGTTTGTGCACTCCTCCTCTAACTTATTGATGTTTACTACTGCTTTCATCATTGTTCTCTCTCTTCCATCTCTTTCCTTCGGTGGTGTTCTCGACGTATCACGCGATTGTGAGTCCTTAATATTTATGTGGAATCCTTTGATGACTTCGTCTATTATTGATACATTTTCTTCCATGGTAGCCTCTACTACTATCAATACTTCGAGGATATCATTATACAATGTTTTAAAGACCATTTGTATGTGCTGTGACATTTTCTTAGCCTCATCCTTTTCCTTTGATTCTTTCTTGTCCCTTTCCTTGGCCTCATTCTTCTCCTTCATTACTTTTTCCAATTTTTCTTCCACTTCTCTCTTTTCCTATAGATCCATCACATATTTTTACTATATTTTATCCCTTTCATCCATCACTTTGGTCATTTCTTTATTTGCTTCATCTGCATGTAGCCCAATCTCATGTAAAATACCTACTTGCAAACTTTGTGGTGTGTGTATAGGCATCCGTGACACCCGTATGTTCAAGTGACTTAGTGTTTTCATCTGTCCTTGCAGTTATGGTGCTAGGAACTCAACTACATATGTTTGGATCTCTAACACTCTGTGCTCAACTTCTATCTTAGCTAGGAATGGATTAACATCCTATACTTCCTCCATCGGACTCATGGATGGTCCTTCCTCTAATTTGCACTATGGTGTTATATTGGCTGCTTCCAAGAGCTACTGTAATTGTGTTAACTGTTCCTGCACTTCTTGATGCAGTTCTTATTGCTTGCATGATGTTTTCTCAATTGCTTCTTCTTTGGCATCCATGACCTAATACTCTATTCGGTCAATGTCATCATTTGTTAGATTATAACTAGCCAATACTTTTTGGGATTTCCTCTTCATGCACGAAGATGTTCTTGGCCCCTTTCCTTTGTCTTTCCTTTTCTCTCCTATCTTTGGGCCTATTTCTTCCCTTGCCTTGTTCATCACCCTTCCATATGCATCATTTTTTTGGTGTTCTGGCCCTATTTCATCCATTGGAATCTTCCAATATGGATCAAAATCTTTCATAAGCAGTTGGGTATCTTATTTGGTGATATTATACTTCATCTGGACCCATTCGTCTCTCAAGCCCTTCTTCTCTTGTACATACATATGGTGTCGATTCTCCATGAACTACGCAACTGTGGTATACACATCTATCAATTGCTGTGAAATGTGTGATGTATTTCTGATGCAGTGTCAAATCCTTTCACCATACATGAATAACTCAAAATTGATGTCGATCTATCTTCTTTTATTAGTTGTTTACCATAAATTATCGTACTTAACCACTAAACATGTATGACCTTGGAATCCCAAGAACTGCATGTCTTCCGGCTCTTCCCATGCTGCGAATGTAATCAAAATTAGTAGCCATGGATAATGGAACTCCATGCCACTATCCTATACCTCTGCGCAGTACAAGAGGAATGGGTTCAATAAGTATGAATCCGAACTCATGGAATTTTGTTTAACACATTTCTCTGCCACAACTATCACTCCTGTTGGTACTTGATATTTTCTGCATTTCCTCAGTACCTTGCATTCCATTTCTCATGTTGCAAGCCTTACGGTTGGGTTGCATATGCTTGGAATATCTAATCCATGCACCCCTCTATTTGTACACAATTTTTTCCTCATTGTCTCTGACAGAGTCCTGTCAGTTTTATTATTTGCAAACAATAGGTTTGGATCTTGTCCATGTGTTGGTAATCATGTGATCCTTTCAATGAAGTCTATATTGATCGAAATTGGCCTATCCAACCACAAATATCCTCCATGCACACAAGTTAAGAGAAAATGGAAGCATGTGTTTATCTCATTTCCTCGACCAAAGTGAGGGATGTTGAATAGGTTAAGTATTCTTTCTCACTCTAGTCCTCTTGGCCATACCTTTGGCATAATAATTCTCTAGTTTGTTGTTGGATTTGTCCTTAGGTCTAAGTAGTGGCGCAGTGCAAGTTCAGGGAACTTCACCGTGTCTATAATATCATGGTCCACATATTTGAGTTGCAACACCCTCCCTAGCATGTATTCATCCACAATGACCTCTTCTAGGATTTCGGGCATCACCATCTCATAGTAAGGATTCTTTTGCAATGTTAGTGGTGGTGCATCGTCCTTCCTTGGTGAGATGTAGTTTCGAGGAAACATCAACTCCGACGATGACACTCCTAGAGTCTCCTCAACCTCTGTGTCTTATGGTTGTTCTCTTGTTCTCACTTTCTTTGGAACAATTGTTGTTGTTGGTCCTCTAAATTTTAGTGGTACCATTGTTCTTTGTGACTGATTTATTTATGTGTGTTGCCTCGGTTGTGGTTCAGATCCGTTTTGAATTTGTATTCTATGTATACTCCAAGTTATTTCGCAAAGGAAAATAACCCTCCATGTCAGGTTGTTATATTCTTTTATAATTCTTTGACAACTATGTAATTTCTTTCGTTCCCAATGGAAGTATCGAATCCAGTCTGAATTTGCCATCAATACTTTCCTTACGGTGGTATTTGTTATTGCACAATCTATACTTTCCCAAATCCTGAAGGCAAGTAGGCTTATATTGATGTAACACAGAGGTAACCATATCACTTTCACCCCAATAGGGTACCTCTTTATATTTAGGAGGAGGAAAGCCTCACTCCAAGGGAGATGTCCCAAGACCTAGTTGGTTGATGAAGGGAAAAAAGATACAGTGAAAACCCACCCCTCTCTCTAGGTCACTCAACATAGGAAGTCACTTTGGTGAATTTGAAAGGGACAAGGGAAAAAGAAAATGGGCTTGTACCTTCCATTTATCAATGAAACATCAAACATTAGTAGAAAAATTTATAATCAATGACTTCTTAAACAAATTATGTTCTCCATGAGCAAGTTACTATACAATGAAAGTGAGATCACAGTAGAAACAATGTATCTTGAAGGTGCAAGTTATGATGACAAGGAAGAGATACAATAGTCTTGCAAACTTGATAATGGTTTGTCACTCACAATTTTCAAGATAAATACATGTCAATGAATGACTTAAATGGTTGTGCAAACAACATAAATTGATGATGATGACAACAATAAAACCACTTCAGAAAAGTACTATAATAGAGTAATGAGACACTACTTAAATATCCAATGATTATGGTTTGTTTAGTAAAAATGCCCAACGGTTTTATGGATTATTTTAGTGCTTTTAAGGGATACAAAAATGGTTGTAACAAACACTATGACAGTGACAACACCTTCAAAATTTGCACTCTAAAAGGGAAATTAAACATACACTTTAACACTTATTGATAATACCTTTCCTTATACAAATTCTTGGATGACTTAGATGGTTAGTAGGCTAATATAAGCTACAAAATGATAGTTGTAGTAGTGATTATGACAACAAAAAATTGGCTGTTAATATTTTTAGACTAGGTTGGAAAATTAGTAGAGTATAAAGTGACAGAGTTTGAGTATGAGGAAAAGGAGTTTGAGTTGAGTCTTGTCAAGAGGTAAGAGAGGAGGACTAGTGCCTTCAAGGGTAATGGAGTCAAGGTGGATGACTTAACCTAAGGCTAAAAATCAATGATGATGATGCACAAAAGTCTAAGAGGGAAAAGGCCTAGGAGAAGTAGTAACTTAAGTCTTCCTAGGCTTTGACCTCAAGAGGCAATATGCCAGGGTGTAGGAAATTATAGGATTATTCCTCTCATTATACCTTTTATGGATTAAAAACTTATACAACAATAAATAAGTCCAAACCCTTAGAGTGCTAGCAATTTAGGGCTCTAGGGTTTCACTAGTTACTAGATCAATTAATTAAAATCTTGGCAAATAAAGAGTAAGAAAGTAGCAACTTAAGTTTCTTACTTCAAGCCATAAATACGCCATGCAATTTCATAATCTTGTATAAGCAAATAAAACTATATAATAAACCATTCAATAGATGACAAAATGCTGATTTCACTTACTTGCACCAAGAATAATCAT
This sequence comes from Picea engelmannii, assembly GCA_009831015.1. Lineage (NCBI taxonomy): Eukaryota > Viridiplantae > Streptophyta > Pinopsida > Pinales > Pinaceae > Picea > Picea engelmannii. The sequence continues at coordinate 190,974 of ML777162.1, forward strand.
GAGAATACCATGCAAGATCACCATAAAACTTACAAAATTGATCCAAATTGCAAAATTCATCCTAAAACAAGAGTGGTGGCTCACAATTTCAGCCAATAACCCTAATACGAAAAAAATTTCAGACCTCTTGTCCCCAAGGACAAGTTGTTATGTAAAACTGAGAGTACTTTATGTTTATTTATACAAAATTTTGACCTTTAATTATTTTTCAGGTAAAAAACAAGGCCGACCTGGCCAATTTAGAACAAAATTCAATTTTGACATAAACAAAATTAATTTTCATCTATAAACACCTTCAAGGGTGATGTCATGCCCCTCTAGGGTGATGTTGAGCTCCATAAGTGAAACGTTGGGTTCCAAAAGTGGGGTTTGTGGCCTCCAAAAGCCCCAAATGATGCCCACACATGCCACCAGGCTCACAAATGCCTCCAAAAGTGAAACCCTAGCTCTAGGTGACATTTATGGCTATGATTTTAATGTACAGGGCCCTCAGGGGATAACGTCCATGTGGGAAGAGCAAGGTCCCCTAGGTCTAGGTCTGCCAGGGTGCCTCCAAAGACAACATCCTTATTTCTCCCGGTGCAAGTCTTCAATTTCTTCTTACCCTTATCTAGGGTTTCAACATCCATCTGTGGGATTTAAGCCCCCATGAAGGGCTGAGCTAAGAATTCCCTTATGTGTGCCTATCCATCGAGAAAGGTCCTGCAACAATAAAATGTACACTCTCTAGGGGTTCATAAGTCACAAGGATCATCACATGTAAATCACATCCAATAATTAAATTACCCAAACATGTGCATCAAACCCCCCTTAACCCAAACAAATTCTCAAAGATGTTATGCAATTTGACAATTTAGGTTTGGAGAAGGTCTTAGGGTGTCCTATTGGGATAACCTCTCTTAAGTTTGGGATGTTTCCCAGGTGGGGTCTAATCCAGGTCATGTAAGTGTATGAGGTGGCATGGGGTGAATGTAATAACAAGGAAATGTAAAGTCTTACCTGTGGGTGCCTTTGTAGAGGGTGTTCTACACCTTGTCATAAATGCAATTGTTTCTTAGCCCATTCATTGCCTTTTACTCTTAGCTTTTTTTACTTTGATCTTTTTCTCTTGTGCTTGAAGGGAATAGTTGAGAGACACTATCATGGCTTAATGACCAGAGGTGACAACATTATCCACAAACATTTCACATAAATGAGAAGGATGAATCGTGATGATACCGCCTTTCTCTTAGCTATGCCACCAATAACCACTACCTTGGTTTGGTGACCAAATAGATGGTAGTGTCATACTGCTACATGCCCATGGTCATAATAGGCCAACTCATGATGAGACCCCCTATCCATCAACTAATACCTTGAGTGTTTATGTTATCTTATGGGTCCCCTTTTCTTACTGAGAATATTTTCATTGCTTTCTCAGGGATCCCTGGGAGAATCATCTCGAAGGTTTCAACATTGGATTTTAACACTTTCCAACTACTTTTACCCTTTGGGCCTTTAGCCCCTTCTTCTCACGAGGTAATGTACAACCCTTCCTAGTGTAGCCAATCCCAATGCCCAAACAAGGATAGGGGATATGAAAGGAATAAAGATGGAAAATGGTAAGTATGGAGGGAAAGGACGATGACATATCCACCCAATAGCAACCCAACCTAAAGGGAAATCAACTTACTAGGGCACCCTGTCACCCCTATAGGTATGAATGAGGAGCATAATTTCCAAGTAAATGTCATGAAATGAAGAAGGATTGAATACAAAATATTCAAGTTCTTCAAAAATCAGAGTGATACCTACCATGATACCCAGACTCATTACCTCATGGAGCAAGACTCACCATTACTCCAGGACCAGGCTAGTGGGATGGATACTACTACTGGTGATAATTGGACTACACTGATGAAAAGAGGGGCCTTTCGGGGTGCTAACCTCCTAGGGGCAGACCCAGGGTTCAATGCTTAACAACGCACCCAAAAAACCCTGACTAGCGACCCTTTTGACAACACATGCGAAGTAGGCAAAGTCTCACCCGAGGTAGAAGCAAGGGGGGTTACAGGACGCAAGTGTCTGTAACTAGGTTGGGACATAGATCTGTGATAAAACACTTCACAGAGTATTCTGTTAATTCTTAGAAGGTGACATGCATTAGTTTCTTAACATCACAAAGCACAACCAAATATAGATCGACGTGGTAATAATGAATGATTATATACCCTAAGAACTTAACACTTATCATTATAGGTTAGATATAGCATTCATTTACTATCAATACAAGTAAATCACTTAAGCAACAAAAAATTTATCTATTACACAGCATAATCAAAGCACTAAGAAGATTTGTGATAGAATTAACATAGCACAAAGAAAACCATAAGACACCAGATACACGGTTCACCCTAGTGCGGGGCTACGTCCACCAACCGGTTCACCTATTTATTATTCGCTCAAATCTTACATGCATTCACTCATGTGCATTAATCCATAGAGTTGAGCTTTGCACCAGACAAGATATATGCACATTGAGCACCAGATCCTCCTTCTAAAACTAGGTCAAGTCACAAAGTTAACTCTCTATCGAGCACAAAGACTTAAAACATAGACATTCCTTTGCACAAAGCAAATTTGTTCACACAGAATTACATTCACTTCACTAGCTAGCTACTTCTACAATAAATTATTCTTTATTTATATTTTACAAACCCTTACAATAAGACCTAATCATGGGAAAACCCCATGGGATGACATCCCATAAACCCATTACAAAAACCCTAGAGGACCCTTTACTGGGTCCACTTAACCCTCAAAATTGGTGAGATCCATGGTCTCAGCTCCGCCTGGGTACTCCTTCGTCGACCAATGTGTCGAAGTCCAAAAGTGGGTCAAAGCTGAATGAAGTTTCCCCAAAACTTGGTCAAGGGCCAACAATGGTTGATAATCTTCTTCATGGAATAAATCTAAGTGCTCAAAGGAATACTCATCAAAATACTCAAGGTATGATCGAAAATCATCAGGAGAACATAGAACTAGGTCACCCTTGGGTGCTTGGAAAACATCTTCAACTACACCATCTCCTTATTTCCAAATGTCAAAATTAGTACTAACCTCATATGATAGCTGTAAAGGAAACATTTGGAAATGACCCTCAATGTTGTAAATGTGATCCCCATCATACCCAATCACATCCCATTTATGTTTTCCAACGTGTATGAACTCATCAATATTATCAACCATGTCATTCCTTTATCATAACATGAAGGGATTAAAACATCCAAGGGCTCCTCTAACCGTTCTTCACTTTCCAAATAAAAAATAAAGCATCTTCAAAATATTTGAAAGGGAAATAACTTACCGTATTCACTTCTTACTATGAAGGAGTGTCAAAGAGTTGGATGACTTCATCAAATGAAAGAGAAAGCATCGGTGCTTCATCCTCATGAATTTCCCCTACATCTTTAGCTTCATAATATAGAGGGTCTAACTTGTCCAAGGATTCCCTTTCTTCTTCACCTTTTGAATCATAGAATAAGGTATCATCAAAAACCTGAAAAGGAAAATGACCAACCTCATACTCTTATTTTTGTGTAGGAGGAATAGGATCTCTTATGGCTTCATCAGAGGGAGGAGAACACATTAACACTTCATCATCATGTTTTATATATTCAGGCTCTCTCTCTTCAACCAGGTCTTCATTATCTTCGGTAGAAGCATGAGTAAATTCTTTGTCTTCCTCATGGGATTGGAAACCTTCATTAGGATCCCTCTCCTTCACCTCTTGTTGGTCGATGAGTTGTTCTATTCTTTTCTATAATTTACTAACAAATATCTTAAGGGAAACTAATCTCTCCAAACTAAAAGTATGTGGGGTATGTTTGGGGTCATTAGTTTTGATTTCCGGAGTAAAGAGCTGTTCTCCCTTGAACAAGGAGATATTTTCCTTGATTTGTATAGCCATGTGATAATATAATTGGATTGTTCTTGGCCATTTTTTTATCGAGGATAAACTCTAATTTCACTAAGAGTGCATTGGTATAGAGGTAAACAAGGTACTTATGTTCAGGACGATGGCTTCTAGGAATTTGTTGTAGGAAATTCTCAAACCTGGTATGGAATTCTTTGATAGTCTCATTATTAGTTTATTTCATGTACTCTAGTATTTTTATTATCATGTGGATATCTTCTAATTTAATACCCCATTTGTCGATAAAGGTTTCTTCTAACTGGTCCATAGATGTGATGCTAGCATCAAGGATATCATCATACCATTTCCTAGCATTGCCATGAAGAGTGGAAGAGAAAAGTTTCATCACCAAATATTCAAAATCATCACTTATAGGGTGAAGTTAAAAGAAATCCCAAAAATTACCCATGTGATATTCATCCCTAACCCCATCATTACTAGTGAATATAGGGAGCAAATTTTCATACCTCGGAGGCATTTGATGAGGGTAACTTGAAATTTCACTCATATCCAAGGGTTTAAAATTACTTGGGTCCCATTGAGAAGCCATGGTTGGATTTATCATTATTGGAGTCACTGGATAATCCTTCTAGGGATTATCAAAGGGAAAAGAGGGAATCACCCTCATTGGAGTCACCAGGTAAGCTTTGAAAAGTGAAATGATTTGAGAAAAAGGCTTACCAAAAACTTGTCGTTTGAGGAAAATTGACTCGATGTTCCCCAACAACGGTGCCAAAAATGTTATCACACAATCTATACTTTCCCAAAGCCTAAATGCAAGTAGTCTTAGATTGACGTAACACAAAGGTAACCCTATCACTGTCACCCCAATAGGGTACCTCTTTTTCTCTAGGAGGAGGAAAGCCTCATTCCAAGGGAGATGTACAGAACCTAGTTGGTTGATGAAGGGAAAAAAGATACAGTGAAAATCGACCCCTCTCTCTAGGTCACTCAATAGATGAAGTCACTTTTATGAAGTTGAAAGGGACAAGGGAAAATGAAAATGGGTTTGTACCTTCCCTTTACCAATGAAACATCAAACGTTAGTAGAAAAATTTATAATCAATGACTTCTTAAACAAATTGTGTGCTCCCTGAAGAAGTTATTATACAATGAAAGTGAGATCATAGTAGCAACAATGTATCTTGAAAGGTGCAAGTTATGATTACAAGGAATAGATACAATAGTATTGCAAACTTGATAATGGTTTGTCACTCACACTTTTCAAGGAAAATACAAGTCAATGAATGACTTAAATGGTTGTCCAAACAACATTAATTAATGATGATGACAACAATAAAACCAGTTCAGAAAAGTACTATAATAGAGCAATGAGACACTACTTCAATATCCAATGATTATGGTTTGATTAGTACAAATGCCCAATGGTTTTATGGATGATTTTAGGGATGTTAAGGGCTACAACAATGGTTGTAACAACAACTATGACAGTGGTAACACCTTTAGAATTTGCACTCTAAAAGGGCAATTAAACATACAATTTAACACTTATTGATAGTACCTTGCCTTATACAAATTCAGGGATGACTTAGATGGTTAGTAGGCTAATATAAGATGCAAAATCAAAGTTGTTACAGTGATCATGACATCAACAAATTAGCTGTTAGTATTTCTATACTAGGTTGGCAAATTAATAGAGTATAAAGTGAAAGAGTTTGAGTATGAAGTGAAGGAGTTTGAGTTGAGTCTTGTCAAGAGGTAAGACAGGAGGACTAATGACTTCAAGGGTAATGGAGTCAAGGTGGAAAACTTATTCTTAGGCTGCAAATCAATGATGATGATGCAAAAAAATCTAAGAGGGAAAAGGCCTAGGAGAAGTAGTAACTTAAGTCCTCCTAGTCTTTGACCTCAAGAGACAAGATGCCAGGGTGTACGAAATTCTAGGCCCTAACGCTTTTGTCTCCTTAGCTTTCTTCTTGAGTAAAAACTTATGCAACAACAAATAAGTCCAAACCCTTAGAGTGATATAAATTTAGGGTTCTAGGGTTCCACTAATTACTAGATCAATTAATTGAAAGCATGGCAAATAAAAAGTAAGAAAGTAGCAACTTAAGTTTCTTACTTCAAGCATTAAATACACCATGAAATTTCATAATATTGTATGAGAAAATAAAACCATACAATAAACTATTCAATAGATGACAACATGAAAATTTCACTTACCTGCACCAACAATAATCATGAGAATACCATGCAAGATCACCATAAAATTTCCAAAATTGATCCAAGTTGCAAAATTTAGCCTTAAACAAGAGTGGCGTCTCATAATTTAAGCTAATAAACCTAATAGGGCACAAATTTTATACCTCTTGTCCCTAAGGACAAGTTGTTATGTAAAAATGAGAGTACTTTATGCTTATTTATACAAAATTTTGACCTTTAATTAATTCATAGGTGAAAAACAAGGTCGATCTCGCCAATTTACAACAAAATTCAATTTTGACATGAATAAAATTAATTTGCATCTAGAATCACCTCCAAGGGTGATGTCATGCCCCTCTAGGGTGAATTTGAGCCCCATAAGTGAAACACTGGGCTAGAAAAGTGGGGCGCTTGGCCTCTAGGATCCCCAAATGATGCCCACACATGCCACCAGGATCACAAATGCCTCCAAAAATGAAACCTTGGCTCTGGGTGACATCTAGAGATATGATGGTGATGTCCAGGGCCCTCAAGGGATAACATATATATGGGAATAGAAAAGTCCCTTGGGTCTAGGTTTTCCAGGGTGACTCCAAAGGCAATTTCCTTCTTTCTCCCAGTGCAAGTCTTCAATTTCTTCTTACCCTTGGCTGGGGTTTCAACATCCATCTGTGGGATTTAAGCCTCCATTAAGGTCCGAGAAAATCATTCCCTCATGTGTACCTATCCACCGACCAAGGTCCTTAAAAAAAAAAAGTACGCCCTATAGGGGTTCATAAGTCACACAAATCATAGCATGTAAATCACATCCAATAATTAAATTACCCAAAAATGTGCATCAAACCCCCCTTAACCCAAGAAAACACTCAAAGACGTTATGCAATTTGACAAGTTAGGTTTGGAGAAGGTATGAGGGTGTCCTATTGGGATAACCTCTCTTAAGTTTGGGATGTTTCCCAAGTGGGTTCTAATCCAGTTCATGTAAGTGTATGAGGTGGAATGGGGTATATGTTTGGGCATGGGGTGCATGTAATGACATGGAAATGTAAATTCTTACTTGTGAGTTCCTTTGTAGAGGGCGAGTTGCACCTTGTCATAAATGCAATTGTTTCTTAGCCTATTCATTGCCTTTTACTCTTAGCTTGATTTATTTTTATCTTTTTCTCTTGTGCTTCAAGGGAATAGTTGAGGGCCACTGTCTTGGCTTGATGACTAGAGTTGTTAGATTTATCCACAAACATTTCATGGAAAGGAGAAGAATGGCCCGTGATGAGATCCCATTTATCTTGGCTATGCCACCAAGAGCCACTACCCTGTTTTGGTGACTAGATAGATGGTAGTGTCATACTGCTACATGACCATGATAATAATAGGTTGGTTCGTGATGAGACCCCCTATCCATCAACTAATAACTTGAGTGTTTATGTCATCTTATGGGTCCCCTTTTCTTACTGAGAATATTTTCACTTCTTTCTCGAGGATCACTGGGTGAAGCATATTGAAGATTTCAACATTGGATTTTAACTCTTTCCAGCTAATTTTACCCTATGGTCCTTTATCCCCTTCTTCCCATGAGGTAAGGTACAACCATTCTTAGTAGCCAATCCCAATGCCCAAACAAGGATAGGGGAGATGAAAGGAATAAAGATGGAAAATGGTAAGTATGGAGGGACATACCATGACCTTTCATAGATCCACCTAGTAGCAACCCATCCTAAAGGGAAATAAACTTACTAGGGCACCCTGTCACCCCTCTAGGTATGAATGAGGAAAAGGGCATAATTTTCAAGAAAACATCATGAAATGAAGAAGAATTCAATAACACATATTCAAGTGCTTCAAAAATCATAGTGATACATACCATGATACCCAGACTCATTACCTCATGGATCAAGACCCACCGTTACTCTAGGACGAGGTTGGTGGGATGAATACTACTGCTGGTGATAAGTGGATTGAATTGATGAGAAGAGGGGCCCTCCAAGGACATGCCCAAGTTGTCTAGGTTTTAGTAATCCATGTTTAGGACCTATGGGCCTCGAGATTTGATATCCTTGGTTATCCCTAGGCTAGGGGATAACAATATTAATTCCAAATCCTTTGCCTGATTTTAACCCTTATCTATTAGTCTATCCTTGATCCTTGGTGGCACCTTATATTTGTGGCTACAGATATCAAGTAGATTTTGTCATTTATGGATTTCTAACTGTCATTTTTTTTCTTTAATGTTCTTAGTGCTCTTTCCCCGTGTGTATGTTTTAAAAAAAATTAACCATCTTTGCATTATTTATATTGTCTGTGTGATACTCCCTTTGTCTACATGATAATTCTTCCTGTTTGCCTTTTCATTTATCGTCCCCCCCATTTTTTGTTTTCTGGTATTATGATACATGTGTTCTCATGTAGTTCATATGACTGCACATGCAGTCAACCATCTCTATAGAGTTTGAGCTGCCTTCCATTCACCATGCCTCCCAAGGATTCTCCATTCAAAGTTTCTAACAATGCAACACATGCCTCCTTCACATGCTGTATAAAATAAGGTCCCAACCAATGCATGCAAAACTTTCCTGGATGTTTCATAATTTACTTTCATAGAGTAACACTAAGTCTCCCTCTTGGAATGTTTTTTGTTTAATGTGTCTGTCATGCCTTGCCTTCTCTCTTGCTTTATGAACTTGCTGGTGAAAGCATGTGATAAATTGATCTTCTTCAAGATGTACTAAATGTGACAGTCTCTCCTCCACCTTGCCAATGAAAGCTTAGTAATTGTTGCATTGCATAGACTTGGTAGAATAAACTCCATCGACATCACTGCTTCTTTCCCATAGAACAATCTAAAAGGTGTTTATGCTGTCAACTTCTTGCTTGTAGTCCTATAGGATGTCACATACCCACTACCTAAATCGGATTTTTCTGGTCTTCTGCTGGATCAGAACCCCTAATTATTCATCGAGGCCCAGCGTAAGATGTATCTTTCTCTCTCCTTCTCCGTTCCCATGTGATCACAGATCATGTTCACGGTTCAATTTGAACGCAGTGCCTATTTGTATGTCACGCCTCAGTGATACCGTAAAGTCTAATCGTTCGACTCTGCAATCGCCGAACCCCGACAGGGCTAGCGACCGACCAATGGGGACGAATCCCTACAGGGTCAACAAGTGGCCAATAGGAACAAATCTCAATAGGGTAGAGAACCACCAGTGAGAACAGGCCCCGTCGCACGGTTAAGTGGAAAACATGTGAAAAAAAGGGACACTCGACACGGTAGTCGACATGACAGGAGGGGGACCCCACTTCACACGCCACACTATTTTGGACCCCCCCCCCTCATTAAAGGCAGAATGGAAAGGGGGAGTCCAGAATCCACTTGAGCGCCGTTGATCATGATGAGTTAATCTCGACTGTTCGAGAGTTGCGTGTCCAATTCCAAAACCCTCCCCCCCAATTAAAAGAAGAATGGCAAGGGGGCTCCGGAATGCATCCTCAGCCGTATATCTAGGCAGTTGGACTCTGGCCATATAGATCTGCTCGCTACATACCCTAATGCGCATTCCCACCCCAACGTAAAGTTGGCATCTCTGCCTCACATCAGACGGTCATCCCAGACCCAGGATCCTCCGAGAGGATCCTGACCATTCATCAGAGCCTGACCACATGCCAACATCTCGAGGTTTATAAGCTTGGACTTCGGGGTTTGAGAGCAAAGAGAAATATGTCCCTTTGGTATCCCAAATGATGAAACGCTGAAGGGTTGAACGAACCTCGCTCGGAGGTTAGCCCCTTGGGTTAAGCATTGGTCGATATGACCTCTTCCTATATGACCACAACCTCTCTTCCGTCGGGATTTATCAAGGCAAGAGTCTGACCTATTGTCAACAGGACTCCCGAATCCCTGATTCCCGATTTCCCGAAACGGGTAATCTCTCGACACATCACCTCCTTAAATCGGATGACCCACAATTGCTCCGGGGTTTCCACCTTGGAGAGTCTCGACCCCTCGTCTCCAGGACTCCTGATCCCACTATTCCTGATTTCTCGTAATGGGAGATCTTATGACACATGGCCTCCATCAATCAGACAGCTTAGATCTATCCTGGGATTTCCACAATGGAAAGTCCCGATCTCTTGTCAAAAGGAATCCTGATTCCGCGATCCCTGATTTCCCGAAATGAGTGATTTCTTGACATGTGACCTCCGTTAATCGGACGACTTAGGTCCGTTCTGGGGTTTTTCTCCCCTAATACACTGGAGTCTTAACCCTCGGGTAACTCCTGACAGATCCAACGACTATTGGGTTTTTCCAGCCGAGATTTGACGACCTAGATCAGTTCTTACCCATGCATCCTTCCACGACTCTTTGGACGTGGAAAACATCCACGGTCCAGATGGTCTCATGGACCTTGGAGATCTATGGTCCCAAATTCCTCGTTGCCCATGAAGACATATAAAACAAAGTGGTAAGGCATTTTAACGCCCTACACTCTCCTACTAATCTAATGGTCGTGGGTGACCGCAGATTCCCCGACGAAATATCGTCCGTAGATTAATACCTATAAGGTTAAGGTACTTAACTTTCTAGTTCCTTCATTCAATCTGACGGTCATGAGTGACCACAGATCTCCCGACTGGATCTCATCCGTCGATTCGTTACTTCATCCTTATGCTGTCATCTTAGTTTTCAAGAGGATCGTTCCTCCTTATGTAGGGTTACTAAGGCCTTATGCCTTCACAACCGCCTTCCTGGTTCTTGATGGAATTTTCAAGGAAGGTATTTCTATGGGGAGATTTACTCAGGGTACTACCTAAGGTATGTAAGGATGTCGTCCTCTTGAGAACCAGACGTGAAGTCTAAATTTGATCAGTACGCACACAAATAATGAATTCATGAAGACATAAATTATACGTAGTCTTTTCATATAAATATACAACTACTAGTACTGATCAAAACACCATACAATCATTCTTATAATGAAATCATTCACAGTTTCACAGTTTATGAGCATAATTGTCAGAATAAGCACATATATATATATCAAGATGCTAGAGGGAAAACACTTATCAGAGATAACACCAAGGTCAAGCAACTACTGAGAGGGGTGCTCATTTCCACCCAACCGTAGGCTTAGTGTCTCCCAACAGATTTACCACTAGCCACCCCCGAGCTGAGACCACGATGCTGTGAGACTACGTCTCCATTTGCCAGTGACCAGGAGCGAAGGTTGCAATCCTTCCTCTCTTCTATCACTCACTCTGTATATCTCCAGATTTCTCCCCTCATGTCTGCCCCCCCCCCCCAAATCACTTCTACCCCATGCCTTATCCTCTTGCGAGGTTGCGTGTGGCACAATTACCCTCACACTGGCCAGTCATGATGGCTCTACGGATGGATGGTTCACCTCCCCATCCCTCATTAATTCCTAAGGAGCCAACTACCTACCAGTCTACGAGGCATTTAATTTGGGGCCAGTGAGCCGCTTTTGGTTCTCCGGGCCAGTGGAGTCCAAATAAAGTATTCATTCTCGGTGGAAGTTAACGCCACCTTTTTAGGTGCCTTCCACCGCCATCGTGGTCTCTTTTCTACACGTCCCCTCTCAGCAGTGCTGTAATAAAATTCATAATGTTATTCACATTTATTGACCTTTTAATCAAGGTCCATTTACATCACATATTCACATTTATGAGTTTTCCATAGTTCTTGGCCARTCCAGTTATATTTACAAGCTGGGGAAAATAGGGTGTTACAATTCTCTCCCCCTTAAAAAGGAACATCATCCTCGATGTTCTTATCTACTAACATGAATGGTATGTGCAGAAGTAAACAAAATTGGATATTCCTGTCTCATGGAATCCTCCATTTCCCATGTAGCCTCATCTGGGCCAAAATGTTTCCACTGCACCTTGACCTGTGCAATGGTTCAGTTTCAGAGCGGTGTTTCCTTTCTGTCCAGTATGCATTGGGGTTCTGGTAGAAATTCTCCCTCCGGTTCCACCTGTATCACAGACCAGTCAATTATATGATTAGCATCATGTACATATTTCTTCAATAATGAAACATGGAAAACATTATGTGCTTTTACTGTGGGGGGAAGTGCTAGCCGATAGGCTATAGGTCCCACTCTATCTAGAACCTCAAAGGG
>ML777162.1:226566-255421 GCA_009831015.1 Picea engelmannii
TTTTCCCATAAATCTTTGGCTGTAGCCTCCTTTGACACATTCAGTAATACTGAATCAGAGAGACATAGTCGAATTGTGCTCTTTGCCTTCCGATCCATCTTTTTCCAGTCATCTGCAGAAGTTCCTGTAGGTGTCGTACCTGGATCTACCGCGATCCACTGATCTCTCTCCACCAAAAGATATTCGATCTTGAGCTTCCACATCTCAAAGCTTTTCCCATTAAACTTCTCGATCTCCATCTTCGATTTGCTTGCCATTTTTTTTCACCTGAAAAACAATACCGCAGATCTCCCACTGTAACAAGGCTTATCACAGTCCCGAGCCAAACCCTTGACGACAAAGGCGTCCCCCTGAAGCCAATATAGCTATGATACCAAATGTAAATTCTAACCTTGTACAATATCTACTGCAAACTGATATTCAGAAAAGAACAGAAAAGATACAATGGCAAATACAAACATTACACAGAGATTTTTCACCTGGAAACCTAAACCGGGAAAACCAACATATATTATATTGATACACTTTTGTGTTACATTGTTTACAATACAATATACATATAGGAGCCAACGACATCCAAAAACCTAACCCAATGACCTAGATTAGTCCAAAACCCTAATTCCTTAACCGGAAATAGAAAACCATCGGCAAAAACCATGTACCGAAAACCACCTAATATCATGTGGTCCCGGAAATATGTCGGCCCGAAACCGGCGAAAATATGTCGGCCCAAAAATTTTTTTTCGGGGGCGCTGCCCCCGAACCCCTGCACCCCCCTCTTACCCCCCTACGCGCCCAGCGCAAGCGCTCAGACACTACTACTCGTGCAAAGAATATAACACATACCCAACACATTTTGCCTAATTCCCCAACTATCCCTTCATTTATGAGAATGTAGTCGGGAAAATATCCTGATACTTGGGTAGTAAATATACAATTTTCTCCACTATTTCATCATTCCATTAATCACCTATATGCACAAACTTTGTATTTTCATTCATTCCAATGTTTACCTTCCATGTCTTTATTGGATGTGTGTACATAATAGATTCAAGTTCTAGCCCAGTTATTGCATGTTCCCCCTCTGTTTTAGCTACTTGAACATTCCTTAGATATTCCTCATCATGTTCTTATTTAGAAAAATTGTAGCACTCTAGTAGTTCATGGACAGTCATAGACGCTCTATGCGCAATTCACACTAGTACCATCTCCATCAACCCTTCTTCTGAGAAGATATTTGTACAGATATCCTAAAAAAATGCATCTATCAGTGGAGATTCATGTTCAAACATAAAATTTACCTTGAAACTTTGTACCAACTCTCCCTATCTTGTTGTTTCTCTATGCATTTCCATCTCTAGATACCAGTTCTTCGAAATTGTATCCGGTGTATGTATAAATTTGTGTGTCCATTATTTCTTCGGTATTGAACTCCATAAGGTTTTGTAATTCTCACCATGACTTGTTGGATCAATTTCCACTGTATAATTTTTCGCAATACTCTCCACCTCAGTACAAAATCTTACTTGCATTAGGCTTCAACACTGCAACTAATCTTCCATCCCCTCTTTGTGTGCAACCCACCATCTAGCTGGAGTAGCTTTCAGGACAACATCTAGTTCTAGTATCCTTTGTTATTCAGGTAACCGTGACTCAAATTCCTTTACAAAAAAAATGATCTTCGTAAATCCATCATACCTAGGATTATCACATATCTATTTTCCAATCCATCTCAATGATCAAGTTATGCATGAACATTATGTAGTTGATACTTCATGCATCCTCTACTGCCAATGTTCCATAAATTCCTTTGAATCTGATGCACATGAACTAATACTTCTCCAACTTAGTGTACCATTTATAGTAGGATTAATACAGTCATTCTTTCGTGCATTCATATTGTAAAAATTTTCAATTTCATTCCCTCTTGTTGGCTCTATGTGCTTCTTTCCTTCTGTCAGATCCAATGGTGCAGTAACCTTCAAGTCTCCTACTTCATATATCATTTCCATGCTCTTCAGATTAATGATTTCCTGATTATAAAAATTCTATTCAAGCCCCATCAGTGTTGGATATGGTTTATTATCATCCATGATCTCTATGACTTCAAAGTATGTTTTACTGTGCACTCCATCTATATTCATGAGTACTCCTATCAATCGACCAATTAGTACTATCTTGTGTTGGTTTGCTAACCTTAACTGAACAGGGGACCATATTAACTTGGGTTTCCCCATCATCTCCCAGATATTATTTGGTAACACATTCACATCATACCCCACATCCAAGATAACATTATCCACATCATATTCTCCAATCTACACGCGTAATATGAATTCTTTGTTGTTCCTCTTTTTGTGCAGTACCTGATTCACTACCCTCTGTGCGATAGTAGTTTCCCTATCTTGCGTGCAATGATCCATTATTTCATATAATGTGTTCAATGCAGTTTCATATTTCATTAACTCTATGAAACTTATTAGGAACTCTCTTAGAGTATTTACCATCCCAAGTGGCTTCTATGGCATGGTGCAATCACATACATGTGACACAGATGATGTTGATGTTTCCCAGTCTAGCCCTAGTATCTCTTTTCTTTCCCTCTGATACATATCCTTTTCTTGTTGAGGGTCGAATATTGGCATAGTTATTGCTAATTTCTTCACCCATTGCTTAGCCTGCTTCCCTCCATTTATTGCATCAACCCATGTTCTAGTTCCTCCGCGTGTAACAACTTCTATTCTCGGTCCTTCATTGCACATTTGGGGTGATATTTTCTATAAATTTTGATATGGATTATGGTTCTGATTACCTCTTTCCTTCCATTTCATAAGTATTTGGGGACAATATTCTATCGCATGGTCAAATTCTCTACAATATGTACAGGTTGTACATGAGTTTGGGCAGTCATGAGATAAGTGTCCTAGTTGATTACAATTGTAACACATTATCGGTCCTCTACCTCCTTTTCCAAAATTTCCTCTGCCTCGACCTATGCCAAAATTTCCTCTATTTCTTAGATTAAATCCTCTCTAAATGTTATACTATGGACCACCTCCTTCTTTCACAAAATTCTCTTCCTAAATCCTGTACATATTCGAAGTGCGCTCTCTCATCAAATCGAATGCATGACAATCCTTCTCTTCATGTGTGACTGACTTGCAAAAGTTGCAAAATAAGTTCCTTGGCATACTCTAGTATTTATGAAATAATGGACACTCGATTGGACGATGTCCCCATTTCTTACATATTTCACAATATCCCCCTCATGGTAGTGCATTCAGTGCTCCAGTCACCATGTATTGCACAAATGATAGGCATTCATCCTTGTGGTGGCCTTCAGTCCTACACTTAGTACACTATACCTGTTCTTGTTTCTCGTTCCATTTTGCGAGTTCTACCAATTTAATTGTCCTGGAAGCTAACTGTGTCTATAATTGCACCATTCCTCTACTATCTCCTATAGGGGATGCTTTGAAATTCATTACAATCTCCAAATATTTAGGTTGCAATGCAACCTTTTTTTGAATCAATGACCTACGAATGTGGGTTATAAGTCCTGCAATAAACCACTCTTGATGTTGTTGATCATGGATATGGAATGTTAGTCTCCCCATAATATCCTTAAAACATTGGTCATAATCCCAGACTAATTTAGTCTGCACCTGTTTAATTTCCTTCAATTTTGTAATGTATTGCGACTTAGAATTTGTCTTCTTGAACTCTTTCAATAATGTATATCTTATTTTTTCCAAAGTCCTCTCTTGTCTTGTATGTGTGGTAGTATGCAATTTCTTGTATTAGACTAGTGCGTGACTTATAAATGTTGTTTCCAACTGCACAATATTTATAGCCTCATCCTGGACATTCTTTGTGGCCCAAATTGTCTCACAAACAAGTAGATGTTGTTCAGGGTCCTTCGACCTGACTCCCTGTAACTCAAGGAGTGTCAAGGTGTTGTCTATCCCTGGCATGTTGTTTTGTGTAGCACCTCCTTTTGGTGATGTTGGTTGAATCTAACTTGTCGTGATACCTCCACTTCTCTGAATGCTACTATTTTGATTCACTTTTCTAACTACATGTTCTTTTGATCAATTTTCAATTGTTACCTCAGATTTCGGTGTGACACATGGGGTCGTGGATTCAACACATGATCCAGTCTGTGTAGGAGTTACCAACTCTTCTATTAAAGGACTAGACTATAATTCCTCTTCCTCTCCTTTTATGCGTGGTATCTCTATGATCTGGAATATTGTGCAAGGACCTATCCAGTCAAGATCACTGCTCAAATCTCCCCTCTCAGCCCCAATCTTTCACCTCTTGCACCTCCTTCCACTATGAAATACTGCAAACTCGTCTTCTTCTTCTGATACAACCTCTTTGGTTCTATACATCCTTAGTTTCTCCATTCCTCCTTCATTTATTACTTCACCCTATCCTACCATTAGATGATCCTATTGTCATCTCCCAGTTCCCCTACGTGCTCAAACCCCCTTAGCAATCAGACTCCATTTTCATCACACACTTATAGCACAACAACATCTTTATCCACGTACCGAAAAATTTCATGAACCTTCCACATGGAACTTTGAAGAAATCCCTCTCTGAAACACTGTATGACTGAGTACAATCCACTGCAAACTCTTTAATATAACCTCCCAATATACTGTCCAACCAGAAATCAACTGCACAAGAAGTCTTATTACTTACAAAATTCAGTTGCCTTACCAACTCATGAGTCCAGTTCATTAGTGCTGCTACTCGATACCTCCCCGTATTCTCAACTAATCTTTCTAACCACTCAGTCAATATAATAAAAAATTCTCCAAATAAAATCTCATGTATCTCTGTGTACACATACCTTTGCAACCATTTCTCGTTTCTCATCTGAGGGTTTCTATTCTCTTTTTGAGCAAATTCTCATTTCTTCCCTTTTATCTATTTTGAGATTTCTTTTTTAATCAGTCTCCAAAACATTCCCTCAATAAAAAATTATCGGTCTCGACAACAAAACCATTTGTTGGCTCACAGTTATAAGACCCTAGGTTTGAGTTATCTTAACCAACAAAACCCTTCTGATACCGGCCCTTTCGACATCACCTGCATGCAAGTGAAGTTTCACCTTCAACATCTATTGGGGTTGTAGGAACCAAGTTTCTACATTACTAAGGGAATGGGAGGTGATCATCATATTCATTCTTACTTATATGTTATGTTCACATTATTCTATCATTATTCTTCCTTTATTACTTAGTGAATTCAATTAGATAGTGCCATTATACTTCAGATTGCAACATAACTATTCTTACAACATTCATAACTACTGTGCAAAACATATCTAGTCTGATTTTCATATAGAGACAATCATGATTAATCACATACAAATACAAGTAGACACAATAATTAACATGGTTCACCCAAATTTGGGATATGCTCACAATGGCTCGATTCTTTATTATTTCTTGTATAATCATCTCAGGCTTGTGCACTATGCTTACAATAGAGATATCCTGCTATCTGTTTCTCCATCTTTCCTAGCCACTCTGTAGTGAAAGCCTCTCTCTCTACAACTCTCTTCCCTAATCAGACATAGAAATATCCCTCCTACTTAGTTTACTCTCTCACTCTCCTCTGTACTTGTCAACAACTGAATAGAACTATCAACAAAGAGGAACCTAGATAGAGATCAACAGAACACAACATAACATAATAGAATATAACATAACAAAACATAATAGAATATAATAGAATAGAATAAAAATGAACAAAATAGAACTAAATCCCTACTCTCCCAACCTATTACATATATATACATAAAATCTAGGGCTCAAAACCCTACTTTTCTTAACCCAAACCCCAATTACATCTTATTCTGACTCATGACAACTTATGTTGACTCACTATTTGAGATTTATTTCCCACTTTTATGCATGCATGCCGCTTTTGCACTCCCAACTACCGTTCTTCCCACTTTTGTGTTTTTTTCTTCTTTTGGCATGCCAAATTGCTATCCTTCCTTTTTGCTCACTTTATCCTATTGCTTTATTCTCTACTTTATTCTCTTTCTTTATTCTCTTACTGCGCACTGCACTCTTGAATGCGCCTTTATTGCACACTCTCGAGCCTGGATGAGCCTTTACTACGTGCTCCACTCATGCTTTGTCTTCTTTCTTCTTCTGCTACACATATCTTCCATACTTAGGATTTTCATGAAAATTGTATCCAAAATTCTTGTCCAAAAGTTAGTATTCACATTAGGTCATCCTTGCTTGTGTGGGGGCTAAAGAGGAGCTAGAACAAAGGCCAAGGAGAAATACAATCATGACTAAAGGAAACTCAATATTTGTTGTACTTTTTTGTATTAATTAATACAGATCTACATGGTTTCCCCCTTTCTATGCTGGTTCATTCATTTGCATGTGACACATATGGTCTTTCCTTGAGTAGATTATATTATATATAGATTGATTTTATTCCTAATGATTGAAGTGGTTTGAGTTAGGTGTTTTTTTATCCTTGTTTATAGGAAGCTGATCATCGGAGCTAGAGCTATATAAACCAAGGATATGTAAGGACAACCTCTAGAAACTAGGTATGCCATTTTGACGTCTAATGTAAATAGGATTAAATTTGTTAAATATAGGAAAATTGTACTATCATTATCTATCCGACTGTCTCTCTTAGATCAAGGGAAAATATGAGAGAGTTCTCACCTGTCCGTAGGGGATATTTCTATGTAACAGAACTGGTGACTCCACTAGGGAAGGATATTTGACTCTACCTTAGTTTGAATTTCCTTTGTTTCTCTTGATATCTGAAAATTTTACATAGCCATTTACCTTCCTCATCATCGGGTGATCAAATATCTAAGATTTGGTCCAAATCTTGTTTTATTGGCCTAATTTTCCTGTATGGTCATGCTTTGTCCTTGAGAACCAGAGCTACTAGTCACAAGCTAGTCCACTATAGCATGCGACCGCCTACCTACTAGTTGTGATCTACATTATTGATGGGTCATGACCTATCCTTTAGGTGATTTCTTTGGATTTTCTAAGCTACTTTCCATATTTTTACCTCTACTAGGACTGTGATTGTCCAATGACCTATGTGTATTGATTTGATCCTGGGTTTAACCTCTTCTTTTCTCTTTTGATTTCAAAATAAGTTTGAGGTGTTGAGTGTTTGGTTTTCTTTTCTTTCTTGTTTTAGATTACTTCCTGGAAATCCATGACCCAAGAAACACCTGGAACAAATCATTTCATATATGGTAGTGTTCTTTAAACCCCCTTTTCATTTAATTTGTGTGAATGTAAATGTTGCATTACTATATTTTTTTACCAAGTTTTGGGTCTTGATTCCCATATTGACATTGGAGTGTTCTTAGTTGCATCACTGCCAATATCATATAGACCTTATATTATTGTTTAATTGTTTTTAATTGAATGTTCATTCTTTTTATCAAATTAAAAGAAAAAAAAAATTTCATGTCATAAGTATGCTAGGGTAGAGCTTTTGAGTATTTCATTGGTGTGATTAATTTTTTGTTTTTTTTTTTCATTTCCTTTGGTGTATTGAGAGGTTATTGAGAGTGTGAGGTTGCTATTTTTTTTTGTTTAAAAATATGAAAAGTGAAAATAATACTTCTCTTCCTTTATATAACGTTCATTGAAAAAGAAAATTGCATCTTCTTTGCCTTCATTCTTTGGTATCTTTTGGATTTGAAAAGTGTCACTAAAAAAACATTAAATTTTCTTCCACAACCTTTGAGTAATCAAAAACTTAAAAGAGAAGCATTGAATTTTAAAATTTATTAGACTCTTTTCTTCACACCAAACCAATTTTAGACTAGGATTTAGGGCCTTGGTGTGGAGTTGGAGAGTAAATTCTCCAAGGCCACATAACCAAACCTATAAGTTACTAGTGAGTGTATAAATCCATTATCACAACAATTGTTTTCTAGGAATCTCCTCTAACATAGGAGTTAAGTAATAGGTCATACTGGGGAAAGTGGAGTGATATCCCCTCTCTACTTGTATTGGTGTTTGTTGGACTACTATGTGTATGAGGGTTGCATAAGTGCATGAACCTCTATGGGAGGTAGCACTACTCAAAGATTCATGCTTAGTTTCCCTTCCCATATGTATGTTCTGACCTATGAATTTTCATAGAATCTCCCATTGTGAGGTGGTAACATTAGTGGATTTTCCTTGGTATATACACAAGTGACTACTAGTGGGAAGTGCCTGCGATATCTAGGACATACGTCGAATCTCTATTTCAGTTCCTCCATATGGTGCTCGTCTTCAAGAGGGTACTTGCACCAGTAAGGGATGTTATGTGTGGGTTACCATAAATTTTCCTCACACCTTTGTTGGCCAAGGTTTTGGAGAATTGATATCCCCCAAAGGGTTGGTTTTTCAGAATGCCCCTTTATCCACTGGTTTTCTCGTTGATTACCTAATGATGCTTTTAATGGAATCATGTCCATATTTCATAAAGTATGGTGAAATTATTATTTTTTCTCCATTTGACTTCACCTTTACTCTTCAAATACAATTTTTTCCATTTATTGGTTGATATACTTTTTGTTTTGTTTCAAACAAAGTAAAAGGGGGGGCTTTCCTAAGAAAATCATATATACATTGATTTCATGGAATGAAGACCGACTCCATTTTTCTTTAAGTTGTGCAAGTGAAAAGAATATGCAAATGGAAAACATATATAATTTTGTCACTATATTACAATTTGCATTGTATTGGCCACTATATATATATATATATATATATATATATATATATATATATATATATATATATATATATATATATATATATATATATATATATATATAAACCAGTTTGTGTAACCGTTCTTTATAAAAAAATATATAGAGCCGAGAATATATATATATATATATATATATTCTCGGCTCTATATATTTTTTTATAAAGAACGGTTACACAAAATGGTTTAAATCCTATGTGGGTTATGCATAGAAGACACTTGAAAGTAGGTTACAAGTGTTGGTTTTTGTAATAGATGGTTGTATGAAGAATTTTTTGGGGAATACTCACCCGAATAAAAAGTGAAATGTGTTTCCTCTGCACAAGTATGGATTTTGTGGACTAAAAAATTCTTAAATGTCGAGCTTCCTCCCTTACCTTGTAGCCTAATGCCCTACTCGCTAGCTATGATAATTTGATTTGACCAAGTTCATTTGATGTCTGGGTTCGATTGTAAAGAGAAATGAGTAGTTGAAGTATCACTTGCTTGCCATTGGTTTTCAACTTAATTTCATTCATGGGTTATGATTCATGGCATACAAGAAATACCTTTAACAATGGATAATATTTGTGTTTTTTATATTTATATATATGTGAAGGGAGTCACAACTGCCAAGTCTAGTGAACATAATTGTGAAATGGGTTTATGTTTGGCTCGAGTTTTCATCTTGAAACTAATGTTTAATTAAGTTCATCAATTTACAGTTTTGAAAAAGACAATGAATATGTATATTTCAACTGTTGAAGAAGTTTGTAAAGTTTTATGAATAGTGCAGTGTGAAGAGACAATTTGCAGACTCATTTTGATTTTGTATATGTAGAATGATGTTACACTTATGGATATAATGGTTATAAAGTATGGAATCTGTTACATGTTTGTCATTGGTTAATTTGATGCATGTACACGATGGTTGAAAAATATTCATGAAAGTCACCAAGTGTTCTGGGAATTCATTTTTAAGTGACAAATCCTATGGATAAGGAAGGCCCCCCTTTTGAATTTTGTTTTAATACTATATTTTAAAATTTAGTTCCATTCTATGTTTTCTTATGCCTCTTCCTGAGATGCTTGAGGTTATAAAATGGACTCTGGTTTTTCCTTGTGGCCACATATTGATAGTTAGTTAACATTTTCTGTTGATACAGGTATTGGAAGTTTCTAACCAACCTGGTGGAAAATTGTATAAAGGCTCAATCCTAACAAAGTGTAGGATTATTATACACTCGCTATGGTATGTTTGAAGCAATTTTATTGGTTTGAAAAGTCATTTTTTCATATTTACACTAGAATGCTAGGGTCTAATAGTTTTGTTGATAGCAAGAGTTTTTTTTTTTTTAAATGGAAAAATGGGAGGTCAATTTTTGATCTTTTCTTTTGCATGAGTTATATCTTATTGTTTGGTCACTAAAAAAAAAATAGTTTTTTTATGTTTCCACCATTATCTTGTCTAATTGGTTCTTCATTGTAGAGACTAATACCAATGTCTAGAAACATTCATAGAATCTAGTTACAACTTTGTGAGTCCATCATCTTTTGTTTGTCATTTACATATTATCCAAGCAGTCTTGTAAACACTAGCTATCCATGCAAGAGCATGTTTTTGGTCCAGACTTTCATAGAAGTCTGAAAGATATTTAAGACCATCTTTCTAATGTATTGATGAAGAAGTATTGAATTAAAAAAATGCTTTTCCATTTTCATATTTCATTTTCTTGAGTCTTTTTCTTCTACTCATCTAAATGTTATTCTATTTCAATTTCATATATCAGATTTCTTATTTTGTTTCATAAATTTAGATTTCTGTTCCAATTTAGTGTTATGTGTTGGTATATTTGTTTTCTTTTAATCTTGCTATTATTGAAATAATTTGCATAAATATTAAGAGTTGCAAGAGGATATCATTCATGTGTTTGTTATGTTAGCTGGTATACACATGTGTGATGTTATGTTTGTAATCAATTTAGAATAATATTACATACATATTATGTAATTCTTAAGTTATCTCACTCGACATATCATGAAGATATTATGATAAGATTAAGGATATAAAATAATGGTGATAATTCTCGCTTCCTTTTGGTTTAGCCAGCTAAGAGGTCGAAAGGTTGAATTTAGGAACATTCATTTCCTCTCATCAACATTACCTAGATTGGCTAGGGGTGTTCTCTTTTATTCTGTGTTATTTTTCCTTAGGTTGATTATTGTTTATTATTAAAACACATTTATTCATTGTGTATGAACAACCACTTCGTCGTTCCCATAGAGAAAATGGACTCTCCTCCAAATGTGAATAACAACCACCTATTAAACGAATATTAGTTTCCACTTTAGAAAACATAGAGCCTATAGATTCCGAAAGGGACTATGATGGGAGTGAGAATACACAAATTGAGGTGGTCGACAAAAGTCCTCCACCAAAATTTAACCCTCATTTGATTGGTCCTTTTGACCATGTACTCCTAATAACAGAGGAATATTTTAGTGAACCTTTTTCACTCTTTAGTGATACTCATATGATGTCTGGTATGAGTGATTGATCGAGTAAGGGAGTACCTACAACCAAATAATATATTTTTATGGGAGGAACCTCAATGATTTCCTCCTTTCCTTCTATTAGTGATGTAGGTCCTACTCCATCCATGCCTAGGTCATTTGGTTTCTCGATATGGGGAATTTCACTAACAACCTCATTCCCTTCCACTAGTGTGTCTAGTGTTAGAATGCCAATCTAGTCATTTGCAATGCCCATGCCTATATTTTTGTTCAGTGGGGGGGGGGGGGGGGATTTTTGGTTCTAATACTAGAGGAGGATTTCCATCCTCTTTAGGAA
Organism: Picea engelmannii; assembly: GCA_009831015.1. Taxonomy (NCBI): domain Eukaryota; kingdom Viridiplantae; phylum Streptophyta; class Pinopsida; order Pinales; family Pinaceae; genus Picea; species Picea engelmannii. The sequence continues at coordinate 238,181 of ML777162.1, forward strand.
TTCCTATAGGTAACCCAACAATGCCAAATGATGGCTTCCTTTTTGGTTGAAATATCCATAGCGGGTCTAGAAATTCTCTTGCTCATATGGAGGGGAATAATTTTTCTAGGGAAATTAACATCCCTTGGGGTAATACACCAAATCCTTTAAGTAGTAATCCTTTCAGATATCATTTTGTCCCTAGGGGCACTCCCCTTGGAGGTAGTTTCGATCTGGGAGGTAGTCATTATTTGGGGTACACCTATTTTCCTAGGGGTAGTTATGGTCAAGGAAGTAGTAATTAGTTTGGGAATACCTATGTCCCTAGGGGCCATCCTAAAGGGGTTGTATTTGGTCCTAAAAGAAATAATGTTTTTGGAAGTTCTTTTTTCCTTGGGGGAAATCAACCTAGGGAAATAATCCTTTCAATACACACACACACACACACACACACACCACCAAAAAATATAATATGGGGGGACATCAAGGTACATGCTAGTAACAAATGTCATCATCCTTGTACCATAATCCATTTTCCAACATGAAATTTCCTTTCTTGGTGACGCTATGTTTTCTAGATTTATCTTGGTTGAAAAATGACCCCATTTTCCACAACCCATCATGGTTGTCTATCCTTGCTAAAATTCCTTTTGACATACCCAAGTTCTGTGGAAAGTTGAGAGAAGACCCTTTGATGCACATCTTGACTTACCATATTTGGCGCTCATCAAAATATTTAATGGATAATAGTATTTGATCGCATATTTTCCAAAGAACCCTAATTGAAAGTGTTGCTAAATGGTACCTTGAACTTAAAGGTGCTTCCTACAATATTTTTGATGCCTTGGCTATGACATTCTTAATGCGTTTGCAATTTCCAATTAGTTATGAGACCAAGATAGATATTTTGACATCTTTGCATAAAGATACCTTCACCTACATTTATGATCATATTCATGAGTGGAGGTGATGACATAGGCTACTCAAGGCCACGATTCCTAACCAAATCCTTACAGATTGGTTCACTAAGTATTTTCTACCTCCCATAGACAAGGATGTAGCTATGATAGGGTTGGTAAATAAGTTGCAGGCTATAATATGTGCCCAAAATTTAGATTTGATCTATTCTCAATATAACACTTTATACAACATTATCCCGCTTACTTAGTGGTTGTCAAAATATCCACACAAGACACACACAAGACCCCATGTTTATGGTGTGGTATGTTATGTAACCAGTATCTCTACAGGCCAGTTGGATGCATATTTGGGTCAACTAATTGTTGCATCACACTTACTATCCATTACACCTACCACTCAAATGACTATGGTTCCCATTCAAATTTTTGATGTGAATTCGGTGCATTCCATGTAATTGAAAAATCCTCAACAAACTAGAGGTAAGAAAAAAATAAATGGGTAGGAAATCCAACAAAACCAAAACAATTCTAGTGGAGGAACTAAGGAGAAGAAAAAAAACTAGTTCCCCTACAAGATTTGTATATAGGAACATCCTACTTGTCTGTGACCAAGAATGGATGAGATTCATATCTATTTTTCCGAATATCTATCTCCCCAAAAACCTCTTGATTTGACCAATCCATTCCTTCCCCAACATCAAAAAATTATTGCCTCTACTCCCGCCCCTCCACAAGGGGGTTCATCCTCTAACACTCAAGAGTTCATGTGTGACCAGATGGTCTCTCTAAAAATTGATCTCATACCTATGAGACTCTTGAGGATATTCCTTCAAACCAGGATCAAGAAACCTCTTCTTAGCCTAGTGGCCCTCTCTAGATAGATAATCCACTACTCAATACAATGATTCACCCACCATGGGGTGTTCTTCAACAAGCAACACACAATACCAATGCATGAGACACGTAAAACTTCAACATTATGGAAGAGTTGGCCCAAGCACCATGTTCCATGCCTTCTCTCAAATCCCTAAAAATCTTCCCAACAAAGTGTCAGGAACTGTTATTAGCTATAGGTGGGGTTGATTCCTCATATTCCTGTTTGATTACATTTTATTTAGACCAAGATCAACATAGGATCTCCCACCAAATTTCTTTTCAGATTCAAGTAATCGTGTGTGGGAAAATAATCTTCTGAAAATTTGTTGACAAAGGAGCCTCTACTTGTATTATGTCCATCTCATGTTGGAAAGATATCGACTTTCCAAAGATCGATCTGTCTAACACCATGCTCAAAGAATTTGATGGACAAATGTTCTAGCATCATGGGATCATTATTTCATTTCCCATAGAGTTAGATGGTAAGACCCTTTTCATCGATGTTGAAGTGGTCGATTACCCTAGAATAGAGTACAATATTCTACTTGGGAAAACTTGGTTTTATGAGATGATGGCTATAGATTCATTAGTATTTTGGGTGCTTCACTTTCGTCATCAAGGGAAGATCATGAACATCGATCAATTTTACTACTGGATTCCCAACCTTAGGACCAATGCAAGCTCCAATGTGCTCTTTGTCAATGATTCTAAGAGTGCACGTATGAACGTCGACACGAGGATGTTCAAAGATTCATCCTTTCCAGGTACATTTATGCTTCCCCTACCACCTCTTTCCCAAAATGTATCTCCTATTAAAATGATCTCTTCCATTACCAATGGATCCCTCAGATGTGTTTATCCTTAGGTGGTGCTAGTACCTTCAGAAGTAGTGTATTACAGAGCCCAAGTATCTCTCACAATGGTTGAAATTACCTATCAAGTGATCCAGTCAACACCTGTTGACCCTAACTTGAATCTCCAATAGGATGTGGAATTTAATCAATATTCTAAGCCTATATGGGCCTTCACTCCTCTTTCCACGTCACACGAATTCCTTGATTCTAATATTTCTTAATATGAATCCATCATGGAAGACATGGCTACACTTGGAAATTCACGGGATGACATGAACCATTATGCATCATTTCTTCTAGAGTTAGAACACTTGTAGGATGCCATCAAATTCCTGAGTTTACTGATAATAATCAATGGTACAAATCTCCCATTATGATACATGATGTGTTTTCCAAAGGGAAATTGGAAAACATATTGAAGACCATAAACATTAACATTTCAATGAATCTAGGTGTCTTGGAACATATCCTGATAGGTGCAGATTGTTCCCCTCAAGAAATTGAAATTATATTTCCCCATTTAAATAATTTCACGACATGTTTTCTTGGTTATATGAAGAAATTCTTGGTATTGACCCTATATTGTTGAGAATGAAATAAAAATATATGCCAGAGCTAGGCCTATTTAGTAGAAAATCTAGCTAATAAACCCAAGAAAATATGTTTCCATCAAGGTGGAGGTTGAAAATCTCCTTCGTGTTGGTTTTGTCTATCTAGTTCTCTTGACTGACTGGGTATCCAATCTCATTCCAATTTCTAAGAAACTAGGTACCATTATATTCTATGTGGATTATAGGGATTTGAACAAGGCTTGTCCTAAAGACAATTATCCCACCCCCTTCAATGATCAGATTATTGATGAATATGCCAATAGTGAAATCTTATCCTTTATGGATGGTTTCTTTGGCTATAATGAAATCTAGATCAAACCATATTATTAACACAAGGATACCTTCATTTTCCCTTGGGGTAAATTTGTTTATTGGAAGTTTCCATTTGGTATGAAAAACACCGGGGCCACATTCCAGTGGCCATGTCATTTTATTTTGATGACATCAAACATATTGTAGAGGCATACTTAGATGATTTAGATGCTCGGTCTCAGTGGCGTGACTGTAATGTCCCCAACCATCCATGTCGGGCCACACCACTACTCAAACACTTTACTTAGCTCTGATATGGTTTTGTAACATCCCTGATCACCCAGGATGGGTCACGCTACACCAAAGAACTCTTTTATTCTCTCTATGGAACATACTGTAACATACCCAACATCTAACTAATCTATGCCACATACATTTTTCGAACTGCATGCAATTAAAATATATACGGACATAAATCTTGCGGAAGCATTATATATAAAATGTAAACATAACAATACATCTATAAATACATGCATTCACACTGAAATAATAGTAAACATATACAACAATACCCATAAGAATAAACATGGAAATAATAATGCAGCATATAAATTTATCACACAGTTGACACTTATCTTGGTAAGAATATCACCAACTATGTGCAAACCTACCATGACCCTCCTAGCCTTAGACCACACTATTCATCATTCTCACTAGTGAGTAACCCCCGAGTTGGGACTAAACTCCACCCGGATAAAGGGTTCCTAACCAGGCTAATGGCACATGGAAAACAGGAAAGACTCCATCACAGGTGCCTTCTCAAACTAACAACCTACTATCTCTCATTCCACACATGCCTGTCCCACCCTAGGAAGTGTTCCCCTTCTCTACTCAACTGTCCTTCCACTGCCCCACTTCCCTTCTAGGGCTTCAACAATAGGCCAGTCAGGAAGTCTCAGAGCCTTGTAGCTACAGTTTGGCACCTTCAGGAAATCAATTCCCAACAATTCTCTCACCCAGAGAGAAATTTATCACGGTCCTAACAACCCGCCTCTTCAATATCCCATGGGCCTGACAACCCGCTTCTTCAGTATCCCATGTGCTTGAAAACCTGCTTCTTATGTCCAACTCCCCAGCTAACCAGCTACACAAACAAGTATGGATATGGATACAGGTTCATGTATAGTCATGAAGATATGAAGGATATCTCAATGGGTGTGTGCATGCTCATGGATGATTGACTGGATGACTGAATGATGGAAAAGATGATGGAAAGAATGGATGAATCCCAGAAAATGAACTAATTCCACACTATAAGTATGCATGTCCCCAACTTGACACTTTTCATGTTGGGAGCTACTTTGGCCCACTTGTCCCTAACTTTAGAACTTAGGATAAAATAATTATCCATACTTTATGATTTAACAAAAATTAATATAATATTCCTTTTTGGATTAATCTCCCTAGCTTATCCCTTTTCCTTAACTTTTAGCCCCCCCCCCTCCCCCCCGCTTTCCATAACTAGTGGAGTTTAGTCCTCCATCTCTTTTATCATGGTCAGTCTGCGCGCAACGATGAGTTTTATATTAATTATGAGATATATACAAAAGTAGGTGTACTAGCCTTTAACATATAGGTTCTCCGGCCTAATAAAAACATAAGCATCCTAGCTTATAATGACTAGCTCACCAGCCTATAAAATGCAACATATACACAAAATCTCCCCAGCCTCAAAATTGCACGCACTTAAGTTGTTGCGCACGGTATCTTGGAATGTGCCCATTTCATAATTTTACTGCACAGTACATGCACACACTATGCCACGAAAGGTGCATACAAAATGATATCAAATGACTCACCAAATTAAGTATATTTTCATTTTCATTTACATTTGGGTTTAGCCTAGGGATATTACAGTGACACTCATCCTAATCACTTGCATACCATATTCATACAATACCATTACAACAATATACATTTGAACCCCCATAAGTGCATCTTATATGTTGCAACTAGACACTTGCTAGGATTCATTGTATCCAAGTATGGGATAATGGTTGATCCCTTGAAGGTAGAGGTGATTGTTTAATTTTCTCCTCCTTGCACCATCAACAGACTTCAAAGTTTGCAAGGGATGGAAAAATTCTTGTGTAGGTCCATTATTGATTATGCTGAGACAACAAAAGGTTTTATATGTTTATTGAAAAAATATGTTCCTTTTGTGTGGGATGAATAATCACAATGATCATTCAATGTCTTGAAGAAGGCCTTGATGTATACCCCATTATTGATCCCTATTGAATAATACCAGGACTTCTTTCTCTATCTCACAACCTCTGACTCCCCCATTGGAATGGTGCTTGTCCAAGAGGATAGTGTGCAAAAATAACACATGATATAATATCTTTAAAAATGTCTTTTTGGTCCCAAGCTTTGATATTCTCATGTCAAAAAGTTGTCCTTGGCATCTGTCCATGCCATCCACCGTCTATGGTATTTCATACTCTTGTGTAAGGACATTATCATATCAGAATCTAACCCAATGCATCACATCCTAATCTATCATATCAGTGGGGAAAAAAGTTGAAATGGATTGTCATTTTACAAGAATTTGACCTGGATTTTGTTTCTACCAAGTCCAAGAAATATTTGGCTTTTACTGAGTTGATGTATGAACTTCCCCAAGTTGAAGATGAACCCATGGGTAAAGATTCATTTTCCTGATGCGTTGTTATTTCTCATTGAATCATTTGAACCCTGGTATGGATATGCCTTTCTATATCTCCAGAACCAACATTTTGATCCTCAATTATCCCATGTTGAGCACTGACTCATACACCATCAAGATAAACAATACCTCATCATTGATGACATTCTTTATTGTTGTGGTTGTATTTATTTTATGTCTATGTATTTCCCATGAGGAATTTGAGCAATTTTTGAATGACTGCAGTGATGGATCATGTCGTGTTGGTTACTTGGGCTGACCCAGGTTCTAATCTCAAATAGGTTTCCAATAAAACCCTCAAACTATTGTCCCTCTTGGTAAAACATAAGGTAATGCTGCGCACAGAGTGCACAACGTCGTCTCACCCGAGATAGATTTATGGGGGATTGCAATACTCAGGTGTTTGCAGTATAGGAAACAATGGGGACTATGTTTTGATTCTTTTCCTTATACATCAATATCATTATTCATTCATCTACTTCTAGGATTCATTCATCATTAAACTATGCATGCATGTTATTGTAATTAGATTTAATCTTTCATTCTTTAATTGATACTTAACATAACATCCAAACAATAATTTAGACACATGAACACAATGGATTTACCATGGTTCACCCCCTCCTAGGGCTACGTCCACAAAGATCTGTCTCTTCTGCTGTTTTATTCATTCTACTACAAAATATACATTGTGTGCATTATATCTTCAGTATTACAATCAAAAGGAAGGGAAGTACCATCTGATAGGATGACTAGATCACACCAAGCTCCAGAACCTGTGACCTAACTCTAAAAAGCTAGCTTATTCGACTCCACAACAATAAAAATAATCAAAATCATAATACTCAACAACTCTTGAACCCCCTGCCTAGACCTCCTAGGTTTTATTTATACTACTCTACTGGCTTATAGCCATTACATGCATTTACAAAACCCTAACCCTAACATGGCTAGATCCTCCTACATGTGCACCACACTACTTTTCCTCCTTTTTTTGCATGTTGTTTTTCCTTCTTTTTTTTGCATGCTGATTTTCTTCCACCTATTGCGCACGCTCCAAAAATAGATCTTTGTCTCCAAAAATGGACCTGCTCCCAAAATAGACTTTCTTCCAAAAATAGGCATGTTCCCAAAATAGATTTTCCTCCCACAATAGTCCTGTGTCAACAGGCCACCAACATGGACATGCGGCTCATTGCGATCCACTCAGGTGTTGCATGCTCCCTGTACAACCTTCTCAAAGCTGTGAAATTTTTCTTCTAGTTTCTTCCCTTTTTCTTTCACTTGCACAACTTTTTCTACTAGCGCCTTGACCATCTGCACTATTAAATGTTCTTGCAACAATGTTGCGCTCTCTGTATGTGCCTATGCCATCCTTGTCTTTTCTTCTTTGTCCCTATCAAGTGACCAAAATCTATTTCCCTAGAGAACCAAACTTTGGAGGTGTCATGATGTATGAGGGTTGGAAATTTTTTCTCTTCTTCGCACAATTTCTCCTAGGTCACACGGTTCTAGCTCGCTCTATGATAACAAATCGCGAAGTGTCGAGCTAACCCATGCTTTCCTCACTTTATAGACCTATTAATAAATATTTGTCCATGTTTTTCACTTTTTCCATGCATTTGCACAATATCCAATTTTCTAGCGCATTGTTGATTAAGGTTGGTTGTCATTGATGTCAACCCTTGAAGAAAGCCCGAGAGAACCCAGGTTTGGGTAATGGACCCAAGTTTGTTTGATGGATAATGGTATGGGTTTTGATATATTTGTAGGTAATACTATTCTATATGGATAGTACATGTCATTCTATTTCTGGTGGTATGTGGAACGTCACATAACTCCTCACGGTTTGAGAGTTATGGCCTTACAAAGTTGGAGGACCCTCATATGTCATTTTGAAGCCCCAAAAGGTCAAAGTAGTCAAAGTGGTTTAAGAGATTTTAGAAGGTAAATAATAAAGTGAAGTGATGAGTGTCAAAGTGAATACAAAATAATTTATTTAAATAATAAATTTAATGGAGAAATTAGAAGTGGGTTAACCCTAAAATAAGGAAAGTGGGCAAAGTGACCTAGAAGATGTTTTTAAGGAAGCTACTTGGAGAGTATAAATAAGAGGCAAGGCTCTCTAATTTAAGATCACACTTGAACATATTGAATATCTATAGGTTTATGAGGTAACCAAAGGATATCTAAGCCAAATTTCAGAGGGAAGGTGAAGAAAAGAAGGCCAAAATTCAAGGGAGGATAGATTCTTTTGATGATGCTTTCTAAGGTATGTTATTTACAGGTCATCTCACCATTTTCACAATAATTGTTTTTATAGAATGATTCAGACCATGAAAATTGTATTCCATTTCACGAACATATTCAAGTATCTGTGGTAAAAAATTCAGCTTGTGGGTCTTTGTATTTTTGGAGTTACGCTTCATGGAAAATAGGGTTTGTGGCTAGTCCTGAAACTAGTCTAAAACAAATGTTTCGGGTAAAAACGTCATAACTTATTCATAACAGATCCAAATTCAGTAAAACCAAATGTGTTGGTTATAGTACACTCTGTAGTAAGTTGTGTAATAGGTTCAGATCGATTCAACAAATATTCCATGTGAGGAATGCTCTACAAGGTCGCTCTATAAAATAAGCCATAATTCATTAAGGTATGACATTTTTTCTATAAGTTCTTTTCTGAGAGATTCCAAGTAGTGACACATGGAGGAATTGAATAAAAAACACCGAAGAACATTGTATATCAGTTTCATATTTTTATTCATTATAAGTAAAAAGTAATGATTTTTTCAAGTTAGGGTTGTTGACTAATCCAAAACTAGTCATGTGAGACTAAAGAAAAGTTTGATGAAAATTCTAGTCTCTTGTTGTTAAAGTGAAGGAAGGTTTGTAGGTATGTGGTAATATACACCAGTTCTATTATAGAGTTCAAAATCATATTTTTATGATGAAATTGATGAGGGCTTTTGGTTAAGGTACATGTTGGGTACATGGTTGAGACAAGTAGTTGATGAGTTGGCACATACATGAGGTGTATAGTTGATGATGTTGGTACATATTGATGAGTCATAGCTGATGAGTAGTTGACACATGATTGGTACATACTTGGTACATGGTTGGATTCACTTTTTTATGGTACAGGTTGATTATAGGTTGTTTGGTATAGGTTGGTGCATGGTTGATGCACTTGTTTATGGTACAGGTTGATTACAGGTTGAGGTACAGGTTGATGCATGGTTGATGCATGGTTTAGGTTTATTGGTATAGGTTTACAGTGATATATCTCACAATGATAGTGTGACACTGGTTCCATCATTCTAATTCTACTTCAAGGTGGTTGGATGGGGCAAGGATAGGTGGTTGTAGCCACCTTCTGGTTGTAGCTGGAGAACATAGGGGGTTGTAGCCTCCTTCTGGTTGTAGCCAAAGAATTGGGGAGTTGGAGCTTCCCTCAAGTTTTAGCCTGAGAAACTAGGGGGTTGGAGCCTCCTTCCAGTTGTAGCTGGAAAACAAAGGAAGTTGGTGCTTCCAATGGATGTAATTCTTCAAGACATATAAGAAAAAACATTCCGTGGTTTTCTCCCGCTTTGGGTTTCCACATAAAACATTGGTGTACTGTGTATGTGTATGATTGTTTATTTTTTCATTGCTAATTATTGGATGATAATTCTACATTGATATAACACTTGGATTATTTGGTTAAAAAGGATTATAATTTCTCTATTACTGATTCACCCCCCCTCTCAGTAATCCAACAATTGGTATCAGAGCAGGCTCCTTCAGAAATCAATTTAACCACTGAAAGGTAGATCATGGAGAGAAACATCTTGTATGAAATGGAATACCATAGTTTGATGGACAAAAGTATGTTTTTTAAGGATGAAGACAGATATATAGGCACAAGGATTTGAAATTTGGTAATCAATTGTAGATGGATACACAACACCAGCAGTTCCACCAACAAATGACAAAGCAATAAAACTAGGCCAGAACAATTCCAAAGCCACAAATTCACTTCTGAATGGTCTCACTAAAATGATATTCACCAAAGTTCCACATTGTAAATATGCTAAAGATATTTTGGATAGGATTCAAATATTTATGAAGGAGATTCAAAAGTCAAAGAAACAAAGATTCAAACTTACAAAGGTCAGTTAGAACAACTAAAGATGAAGGAAGATGAGAATATTGCATCCTACTTCTTACGAGTCAATGAAACAATGAATGCAATCATAGGATTGGGAGAAGAAACTGAAGAATCTGTAATTGTTCAAAAGGTACTAAGATCTATCCCTATGAGATTTGAACCTAAGATATCATCACTAGAATAAAGATCAGATATAAACTCTATAAGCATGGATGAACTGCATGGAATATTCACAGCATATGAAATGAGAACTGAACAAGAAAATCCAGATGTAAAATAAGCAACCTTCAAAGCATACAAAAGATCAAATAAAAAGGAAAGGCAACAAGAAGAACATAGCATCAATAGTGACGTCTCGGAAGATGATGAAGAAGTGGCCAACTTCATCAAAAGACTGAACAAGGGAACCAATGGTAGGTATGGAGGTAAGCTTCCTTTAATTTGTTTTAATTGTGCTAGTATTGGTCATTTTTCTAAAAAATGTCCTCATAAGAAAAATAGAAATGATGAAGGTTACTCAAAAGGAAAACAAACATATAAAGGAAAAATAACTACAAAGAAAGTTTTAAAGAAAAACTTATGCACCAAAGAAGACATCTAATCATCATATGACGATGAAGTTAGTGACAATGAGACATGAAGAGTTCTATTCATGGCAGTAGAAGACTCTGATAAAGTAGACTCCTAAGAAGAATATGAAGAAGTCAAAGAAGAAAATGAAGAAGTTGAAAAACAAATTGAAGAGGCAGAAGTTAAATGCTGAGAAGAATTGATGTCTTCCATAGAAGTTATCAGAAGAGAAAAGAAGAAAAACAAGAAACTATAAGCGAAACTAGACAAGAAATATGACACTCAAGAACTAGAAAAAATGATCACAAATTTGAAGGTTCAAATAGAAGAAGATAAAAGAATTGAAGAAGCACTTAAAGAAAAACTAGAAGAAAAGGACACGTTCATTGGAAATTTGGAAGCAAATATTATCACATTGAGAAAGGATATTCAAAAGAAAAATATGCAAAATAGATCAAAAGTTTTGGATGGCATTATCAATAGTCAAAAATCTCATTTTGACAAGTTCGGACTTGGATACAACCAGATAGAAAAGGGAACAAGCTCCAAAAAAATAGAGCAAGAAACATATCCAAAAATCTATGTAGAAACAATCAAAGGGGATAAGAATATATACAAGGAAGATTACAAGGATATGTTGGACACACCTACCACAGTTAGAGGGTGGCGGTGAATGAGTGTGGGCATATTTTTCCCAAAACTTCCCTCTTACACAAAAAATCCTTAATTAACATTCAAAATTTGCTCATTACTCATTTCTGTCATTTATAATTAGTTATATGTGAATACATATCATCAACATATATCATCAATATATCAACAACAAATCATCTCCATAAGGAACACAAAGAACACAAGATGTATGTACAATTTATCTTTTTATTATGGACTTCAATCCAGGGGTTTTTCAACAACAAATGAATAGAGTACAAATCTACAAGAGCACCAACTCTGTATGAAAGACTCAACTTACATTCTCAGCACCAATCGAGATGAGGCAACAATCCTCAACATATATCAATCTGTCAACATAAACAAGTGCATCAACCATGCACCAACCTGTGCCAAACAGCCTGTAATCAACCTGTACCATAAACAAGTGCATCCAACCATGTACCAAGTGCATCACTTAACCCATTTCTAGGTCACTTAACCTATATTCCTTATTTTAGGGTTAACCACTTTCCATAAATAGAAGTTTCTCCAATATTTTATCATTTAAATATTCCTTCTTGATTTTCTCATCTTACTTTATCATTTCTTGATTTTTTCACTTCTATTTATTATTTAAATAATCCACCTTGACTTTGTCACTTTATGTTATCATTTAAATAATGATTTCCTTTTTTTAGGTCACTTAACCCATTTCTAGGTCACTTAACTTATTTTCCTTATTTTTAGGGTTAACCACTTTCCATGAATATTCCTTTTTGATTTTGTCACCTTACTTTATCATTTCTTGATTTTGTCACTTCTCTTTATTATTTAAATATTCCACCTTGACTTTGTCACTTTGCTTTATCATTTAAATAATGATTTCTTCTTTTAGGTCACTTTGACTTCTTTGACCTTGGGGGCTTCAAACCTTCATGTGGGGGTCCTTCATATTCATAAGGCCATAAATCTCAAACCATGAGGATTTATGTGACATTCCACATACCACCGAAAATGGAATGAAAAGAACTATCCATCTAGGATAGTTTCACCAACAATTTCCTTGATCTTCATCTCATTATTCCACATACAAGAATGGGTCCTCCAACCATTCTTCTAGGACAACTCAATCCGTAAAGCATCTTCCTGTGAGGGATTTCACCATAAGGGGACCACTTTGGAGTTCATCCATTTGTGCACCTTATCAATAATGATAAGAAAATAATCATAGCAAGGGTCCTCCAACCATTCTTCTAGGATAACTCAATCCACAAAGCATCTTCTTGTGAGGGCTTTCACCATAAGGGTGTTGGCAAATATTTAACAGACAATGAATGCTTGTCATTGATGGAAAGTACAACAATGAAGATGGCATGAGTACATAAAATATTTAATAGATGGGCATTATGAGAATACGCTACAGAGAAAATTTGAATAAGCTCAGAAGAGATAGTGCAGAGGATTGTTGGAAAGAATAGCGATGGTAAAGATCAGCATGATCAATAGTAACAGTGATCGTTGGATCAATAATTCAGAATTTCCAAGGACTGTCAGATCTCAATGTAGACAAGAAGAGTGCACAAATATGGAGGATAGATCTTGGGCGTTATATTTGAGTGCGAGGAATGACCATCATAGGATCTAGGAGAATCTGCACAATATTTAAAAGTGCAAGGTGAAGTGAGTTCGCAAAATCTCAAAATCCCTATGTAAACACATTGAAGACTTGCGAAATCATGAAAATATCTTGACCGTCAATACACCAAAAGACGTGGACCATTGATCTAAGATCCATTTCGGAGTTTTGCCTATCACGACTTGGAGTGACAAGAACCTTCATCGAAGGAATCACGAGATGCAAATTCACGATAAGATCTGGACCGTAGATTCATTGAGATTGTGGACCATTGATCTAAGCTCCATTTCGGAGTTTCACCTATCGCAACTTGGAGTGACAAGAACCTCCATCAAATGAATTGTGAGATGCGAATTCACGATGAGATCTGGATCGTGGATTCATCGAGATCGTGGACCGTTGATCCCACGCCATTTTGGAGCTTCGCAAATCGCGCCTTGGAGAGGGAAGAAACATAACCATGAAAATCGCGATATGCGAAATCACGATTTAATCGCAGCTGTCAGTTCAAGATGTGATCTGGACCATTGATCTGACTCCTTTTTAGAGTTTCACGAATCGTGACTTGGAGAGGCAAGAAACATAACCACAAGAATGCCGAAATCGCGATATGATATGAACCATTGAATTAAGATCAAATCCGGACCATTGAATCATAGGACAAGTCACTAACTTGGAGTCAATGGAGCATGGTGTGGAAACTCACGAGATGCGAGATCATGATAAGATATAGACCGTCGGATATATGGAGATCTCAATCGTCGATCAGACTTGATGAAGTTTATAAACTTGTGAAATATGAAGCACCTTTTGGCACAGCCTATAGTCATCGCCGGTGGTCACGAGAAGGGAAGGAGCCAGTTCAGATAAGATCCATTTTGGGGTTTCGAGGATTGTGACTTGGAGAGTCGAGATGCCTCATCTCCAGATTCATGAAATGAAAATTTGCGAAAAATACTTTATGCATAAGTTCTTGGTCATGGCCATGGTCATATAGAGGAAGGATCTAGCACAAAAAATCTCTATATCAGAGTTTCAGAGATCGCGACATGAAGTGTCGAGACACTTGGCCACAGGAATGTCGAAATGCCGAAACCAAATTTAAAGGAAATATTAATAAAGTTCATCCAATGGTGCAGATAAATGTGAATATGATTGGAGGGATACTGTTCTCTCTCACAGTTAATTCATCAGTTACAAATCAGTTAAAAAAACTTATTCATGATTTCTGATCGGTTGGCGTTTCAGTTGCTTAGACGGTTTTTCTCTTGCCTCAGAAGATTTGAAGTGTAACTGCTGTGGGTGTGGTGCATAAAAGAAAAAGTTACAGACTGTGCGTGGTTGGTTGTTCTGGACTAAAAATGAATTAAACTGTAAGAAAGGGAAAATCATAGGATGCACAGTGTGAGACTAAAAATGTGCGCAGTGTGAGATAAAACTCAGAGAAGAGTAACAGATGAGGAATAGAATTGAAGCAAAGAAAAATGGAAGAACAAGTTGAAGCAGAGAAGAATTGCAGAATAGACAAAGGAAGAGAAGAATTGCAGAATAGTTAGAAGAAGACGAGATTTACATAACAAAGAAGAAGTGGTAGGAATCGATTTATCTGTGTAGTTGGTTGTTTAATTATTCATTTATATTCCAGGGTGTTTGGGAGGTGCTAGGGAGGACTGTTGTCCTTAGAGGTTCAAGTGGGATCTTGAACACAAGGAGTTGTAGCTTCCATCTGGTTGCATCCAGAGAAGCCAGGGTGGCAGGATGGTGCAAGGGAGAACAAGTGTTCTCTGTTATACAGGTTGGAGCCTGTGTAACTAGAAGTTGGTGCTTCCATCTAGTTGGTGCTGGAACATTAGGGGAGTTGGTGCTTCCTTCTAGTGGGTGCTAGAGAAACAAGAGAGTTAGTGCTCTCAAACAAGTTACATCTTGTAAAACAGAGGTAGCAACCTCACATTGAGTTGGTTCTCAATTATAGATGATGTACATAACTTAAAAGACTGCCTATCATTTCGAAGAAGAAGAGGTTTTCTCCCTTTATGGGTTTCCTCATGAAAATTTGTCTCTGTGTATGCCTTATGTGTGACTCATGCTCATTAATTTTATTGTCCATATGTTGTATAATGTTGATGATCACTTGAAGAAAGATTAAAAATGGTTTAATAGATTTATTATTGTTTAAGCACAGTAACAACTGATTCACCCCCCCCTCTTAGTTGTCTTAGTAATTTCAGCAATTGGTATCAGAGCGGGTTCCATTTATTCAAAGGTAGATCTGTAAGCTTAAACATGACAAGTCATGAAGGGACTTCAACCTCTAAGCCCCCTCTATTTGATGGAACAAATTTTTCCTTTTGGAAGATTAGAATGAGAACATACTTAATGGCCTTGGGTGCTGATGTTTGGGATATAGTAGAGACTGGATATACAAAGCTTGTTGTGATAACCTCCAAGGAAGATAAGTTAGAGTTTAGTTTTAATGCTAAGGGAATGAATTCTATCTTGAATGGAATTGCTGAAGTTGAGTTTGTAAAGGTGATGCATCTTGAAACTGCCAAAGCAATGTGGGATAAACTTATTAGCAGTTATGAAGGAAATGAGAAAGTAAAAGATGCCAAACTTCAAACATACATATTGAAATTTGAACAACTAAAGATGAATGAAGATGAAACAACTAGCAAGTATTTTTTAAGAGTTGAATAACTTGTAAATGCCATGAAGGGTCTTGGTGAGAAGATTGAAGAACCATTTTTAGTTAAGAATATTTTAAGATCTCTGCTTGATAAATTTAATTCAAAATTTTCTGCAATAGAAGAACTAAGTGATCTTAAAACTCTGTCCATTGATCAAATCCTAGGAACTCTAACTACATATGAAATGAGAATTAACAAAGATAAATCCAGTACTAGAAAAGTATCTTTTAAAGCAGACAAGAATGATGATTCAGAATTAGATGATATTGAGGCAAAATTTGTGAGAAGGTTAAAGAAAGGATCAAGAAAATATCAAGGGAAGTTTCCCTTCAAATGATTTAACTATGGTAAGATAGGTCATTTTGCATATAAGTGTCCCCATCATAAAAAGACCAGAACTCTGATGATGAAAAGAAGTACAAATACAAAAAATATAAGAAGAAGAAAAGTTTGGTTGCAAATAATGACAATTCCTCAGAAGACACCGATAGTGACTCTTCCTATGAAGATACGGAAAATGACTTCATGCTTATGGCCAAACAAGATTATGATAATAAAATCATAGGCAGTGATTATAATGATGAAGAAGCTGTGGTTGATATGGAAGGAGAACTGAACAGTGCACTGGAAGAAATTGACAGACTCAGAATTAAGAACATAAAGCAAAAACAATGGTTGATACAGTTTGAGAAAGACAGTAAATAGCTTGATGAAGACTTTGCCCTGCTGAAAGTGAAATTAGAAGAGGCAAAGAAAATAGAAGACATACTAAAACAACAATTGTCAAAGAAGAAAGCTAGTTGTGAAGCCTTAGAAGAAGAGATAGTAAAAACAAGAAACATAATGGAGAAGTTTAAGGGATTGTATCATCAAAATATGCCAAGTATTAAAGCCTCGGAAGGATTAACCTCCATTCTAAATCAACAAAGAAATTCAAAATTGAAAGCTGGATTGGGATATGAAGAAGGATCAAGTAGTGATCATCCAAGTAATACATAACCTATCAAGTTTGTCAAATCCTCAAACATTGACAATAGTCACTCTGCAGAAACAAAGAAGGAAAATCAGCCATCAAGTAGGAATGAAAGAAAAAGCAACACAACTAAATTTGTAGATTAGAAAGATTATCAGCATGAAAGAAATCGACGTCCTCAAAGAAGACAAATTTTTTCAAGGTACACAGATTTTTTCTATGGTTATTGTTTTTTCTGCTCTAATTTTGGTCACAAAGATATAAACTGTTCTTTAAGATTTAGATATGAACAATCAAGATATTCAATGAATAACTATCTTCCACAACAAAGATTGAGACAACCAAGCAACA
>ML777162.1:289186-323803 GCA_009831015.1 Picea engelmannii
AATGAAAATGTCTCCTTGGTATATATAGGAGACTAGGAGGTATAATTACAACTAATGGCCTAAAGCCGACATAAATAAAATAACATTACTAATATAATATGCCCTAATTAAGGGGTAATGAGCCAATATTAGGGCTTAACAAAGTGTCTCCAAAGACACCTAGCAGATGAGTACAGAAGACTCATCCTTCAGATCAGATTATTGAAAACAAAGATGCAGGAATTGAGACTAGAAGAAGAATCTGTTCACCAGAACAAACACACCTACACTCTTATCTACAATTAAACCAAACTATTTTGAAGAAGCCAACAAGGATGAATTTTGGAATAAGGACATGGATGAAGAATTGGATAAAATAGAGAAAAAGGACACTTGGGAATTGGTTCCAAGACCAAATAATAAGAATGTGATCAACACAAAATGGGTTTTGAGGAATAAATTGAATGAAGATGGACAAGTTACAAGGAACAAATCTAGATTGGTATGTAAAGGATATGCACAGATTGAAGGAATCGAGTTTGAAGAGACATTTTCCCCAATTTCCAGAATGGAAGCAATCTATTTTCTTTTAGCTTATGCATGCTCCAAAAATATTAAAGTGTATCAGATGGACGTAAAATCACCTTTTTTGAATGGGGAAAATGAAGAATAAGTCTACATTGAACAACCAGAAAGATTTCATTTGTCAGAGAACACAGATTATGTGTGTAAATTAAAGAAGTCCTTGTATGGTCTAAAACAGGCTCCTAGATCATGGTACTCTAGACTGGATAAGTATCTATGACAGACAAGGTTTAGAAAAGGAAGTGCATAAAACAACCTCTACATCAAGGTAAGTCAAGGTAATATTTTATTAATTGAAGTTTATGTTGATGATATTATATTTGGTAGTGATGATGACAGGTTAAGACAAAAATTTGCAAAGGATATGCAGAATGAATTTAAAATGTCATTACTTGGAGAGCTATCCTTCTTTCTAGGACTTCAGATACGTCAAAGAAACCAAGGAATTTTTATTTCTCAAACGAAGTATATCAAATAAATAATAAAGAGGTTTGGAATTGAAGATTGAAAGCCAATTATCACTCCCTTGCAAACCAGTTGCAAATTGAGAAAAGATGATTATTCAAAGTCTACAGATAAGAGGCAATATAGTTCAATGATTGACAACCTACTATATGTGGAAAAATCCAGACCAGATGTAATGCAGGCAGTTGGACAGGTGGCACAATTTCAAGAAACACCAAAGGAATCACATGTATTAGTAGTGAAGAGGATTTTCAAATATCTCAAAGGAGCAAAAGATTTTGGATTATGGTATCCAAAAGGAAAATATCTATCACTTATGGCCTACACAGATGCAGATTGGACAGGTTGTATTAATGACCGACGAAGCACCATTGGAGAAATGTTCTACTTTGTTGAGTGTTTAGTATCATGGCTAAGCAGGAAACAATCATCAATATTTTTATCTATAGACGAGGCAGAGTATATTGCAGTAGAATCATGTTGTACACAGGTTCTTTGGATGAAACAAACTCTGACAGATATACAGGTTGAGTATGATGAGCCCATTCCAATCTATTGTGATAATACAAGCATCATCAGTATCTCAAAGAACTCGATGATGAACTCAAAGATGAAGCACATTTGAATCAAGTATCACTTTCTACGGGAGAAGGTTGCATAAAAGAACATCATAGTTGAGTATGTGGGAAAAAAATAACAAGTGGAAGACATATTTACAAAACCACTTCCACGGGAAGCCTTTAAGTATCTTCGCCAGAGACTCGGAGTTATTTATACTCCAAAATGAATCATTTTGAATGCTTATCTTATATGTCTTAGATATACAGGAGTAAGCACCATAAAGAGGAAAATTCAGTCAGGGGGAGCAGCTCCAGATGGAAATATACCTTTTCCATTGATGAAAAACGGGGAGATATTCATCAAATGCAGAGGACACAGGCATGGTTCTAGGGGAAGCAATGGTCACCGAGATGCAGAGGATAGAGGCATGTTTCCAGGGTGAGCATGAGTGATATGAATTTAGTATTGCATGACATAATTTCATTTTTGCATCAGAGTGTTTCCATAAATGACAAAGGGGTATATTTTTTATTAAGTTTGGTTGTCATTGATGTCAACCCTTGAAGAAACCCCGGGAGAACCCAGGTTTGGGTAATGGATCCAAGTTTGTTTGATGGATAATGGTATGATTTTTGACATATTTGCAGGTAATACTATTCTATATGGATAGTACATGTCATTCTGTTTCTGGTGGTATGTGGAACGTCACATAACTCTTCACTGTTTGAGAGTTATGGCCTTACGAAGTTGGAGGACCCTCATATGTTATCTAGAAGCCCCAAAAGGTCAAAGTAGTCAAAGTGGTTTAAGATATTTTAGAAGGTAAATAATAAAGTGAAGTGATGAGTGTACTATAATTCAAAGTGAATACAAAATAAATTATTTAAATAATGAATTTAATGGAGAAATTAGAAGTGAGTTAACCCTAAACTAAGGAAAGTGGGCAAAGTGACCTAGAAGATGTTTTTAAGGAAGCTTCTTGGAGAGTATAAATAAGAGGAAAGACTCTCTCATTTAAGATCACACTTGAGAATATTTAATATCTATAGGTGTTTGAGGTAACCAAAGGATATCTAAGGATAATTTCAGAGGGAAGGTGAAGAAATAAGACTGGAACTCAAGGGAGGATAAATTCTTTTGATGATGCTTTCTAAGGTACGTTATTTACAGGTCATCTCACCATTTTCGCAATAATGTTTTTTATAGAATCATTCAGAATATGAAATTTCTATTCCATTGAGGAAACATATCCAAGTATCTATGGTAAAAAATTCATCTTGTGGGTCATTGTAATTTTGGAGTTACACTCTGTGGAAAATAGGGTTTGTGGCTAGTCCTGAAACTAGTCTAAAATAGGTGTTTCGGGTAAAAAACGTTATAAATTATTCATAACAAATACAAATTCAGTAAGACCAAATGTGTTGGCTAGAGTACATTCTTTAGTATTCTATGTAACAATTTTAGATTGATTCAACAAATATTCTGTCCGGGGAACGCTCTACAAGGTCTCTCTCTAGAATAAGCCAGAATTCAACAAGGTATGCCATTTTTTCTATAACTCATTTTCTATGAGGTTCCAAGTAGTGACACCTAGAGGAATTGCATAAAAAAACTGAAGAACATTTTGTATCATTTTCATATATTTATTCATTATAGGTACAAAGTAATGATTATTTCAAGTTAGGGTTGTTGACTAATCCAAAACTAGTCATGTGAGACTAAAGAAAAGTTTGATGAAAATCCTAGGCTCTTGTTGTTAAAGTTAAGGAAGGTTTGTAGGTATGTGATAATATACACTAGGTCTATTATAGAGTTACAAATCATATTTGGATGATGAAATTGATGAGGGATTTTGGTTAAGGTACATGTTGGGTACATGGTTGAGACAAGTAGTTGATGAGTTGGCACATACATGAGGTGTATAGTTGATGATGTCAGTACATATTCATGAGTCATAGTTGATGAGTAGTTGAAACATGATTGGTACATACTTGGTACTTGGTTGGATTAACTTGTTTACTGTACAGGTTGATTACAGGTTGTTTGGTACATGTTGATGCATGGTTCAGGTTTATTGGTACAGGTTTACAGTGGTATATATCATAGTGATATTGTGACAGTGGTTCCATCATTCTACTTCTACTTCAGAAAAGTTGGATGGGGCAAGGATAGGTGGTTGTAGCCACCTTCCAGTTGTAGATAGAGAACATAGGGGGTTGTATCCTCCTTCTGGTTGTAGCCAAAGAATTGGGGAGTTGGATCTTCCCTCAGGTTGTAGCTTGCGAAACTAGGGGGTTGGAGCCTCCTTCCAGTTGCAGCTGGAAAAAAAAGGAAGTTGGTGCTTCCAATGAATGTAATTCTTCAAGAAATATAAGAAAAAGCATTCCGTGGTTTTCTCCCTCTTTGGGCTTCCACGTAAAGCATTGATGTTCTATGTATGATTTTTCATTTTTTCATTGCTCATTATTGGATGATAATTCTACATTGATATAACACTTGTATTATTTGGTTAAAAAGGATTGTAATTTCTCTATTACTGATTCACCCCCCCTCTCAGTAATCCAACACGCATAGTCCCCTAATTTTTTTCACACCACTTACTACAAGCTACTTTTTCTGCATTCCTTCCGTTCAACCAACTTCCTCCTCTTTTTGTATTTTTCTTAGTTTTCTACTTTTGTTTTCCTTTTTCTTATTTTTCTCCTTTTTATGTCTTTTCTTAAGTTTTGCTTCTCCTAATATCTACTATAGTACACTATATACATGGCTTGTTTATTGCACTTAAATTAATAAGAGTTAGTAGGTCGATTGTCCCTGTATAGTTTTAGTCGACTACCATTCACCATTCCTTTCATTTATGTTCTTATAAAGTCCTGTAGCTATGCATATCCTCCATCTGTGACATTCTTTACTTGATATGGTCCTATATAATGCATTCTAAATTTTCCAGGATGTTGAAAAAATTTACTGTCATAGAGGCAAACTAGGTCTCCCTCCTTAAAGATCTTATTATTTATGTGTATGTCATGCCATGCTTTTTACTTGGATTTCTTGTAGAATCATGCTAGAATCTTGTGTTCTTCAATTTACATTAGCTGTTTTAACCTCTCTTGTACTTTGCCTCTTTCATTCATATTGGTAATTGCTGCTATGTGCAAATTGGGTTACCAGAAATTCTAGTGGCACCACTGCTTCCTGTCCATACACCAATCTAAATGGTGTCTGTCCTATCAACTTCTTGCATGTAGTCCTATATGCCCATAGTACTACTGGTATTTTCAAATCCCAATCATTTCTGTTAACATTGCAGATCTTTGTCAAGGCATTCTCCAAAATATTTTTTAAAGCTTCTACTTTCCCATTTTCCTGAGGATGATGTGGTGTACTCTTCTGGTGATAGAATTCAAAATCCTCAGTCATAGCCTTGATGGTACTATTAATAAAATGGGTTCCTTCGTCACTCATCAAAATTTTGGGAAATCCAAATCTTGTGATCACCTACTCAAATAAGAAGTGCACTACTGTATCTATGCTACAATCCTTGTCTGGTTTTGTTTCTTCCCATCTGGTTAATTATTTTGTTGGACTAATGATGTATCTATCTCTCGACCTTCATGTTGGTGGATTAATAGGTCCGAAAAAATCTATTTCCCATTTTTCAAATACCTGAAGAGTTACTTTTGGTCTTAGAAGCATCTCATCCCTCCTATTGGGTTTTCCAACTCTCTGACAAACATCACAGTTCTGGAAATATTCTTTGGCATATTTATGAATTGTTGGCCACCATAAACCTGTGCGCAATACCTTCTACGAGGTATCTTTTCCTGCATAGTGTCCTCTAGACATACCTTCATGAGATTCTACTAAAACCATGGTCTGTTTCCAATAAACACCTTCTCAAGATGATTTATACGACCATCTTGTATAAATGACCTATAGTAAGTTGATAGTCTACAACTCTGATTACCATATTTTTCTTCTGCACAGTACTAACTCCTTTGGCATAACTCATGTACTCAAGAATGAAATGACATCAACACAATACTCATCAACTACTTGTATTGAAAATAATTGTGCATCAGGGAAGTTGTCTTTCAAGTTAGTAGGTTATTCTCCATTGGTTACCCTTGACAAGTGATGTGGTCCTGCATTCAACTTCCCTGGTTTAACTGTAACATCCCTGGCCACCCACAGGCCGAGAAATGCCACCGCTCAGACACTTTACTTAGCTTTGAAACCCTTTTGTAATGTCCCCGACCATCCATGCCAGGCCATGCTATGTTAGAGAACACATCCGTTCTCTGTGCGAAACATACTCTAACATACTCAACATTCAAACTGCGTTATATCAAATAAATTTCTATCTGCATGTGATTTAAACATATCCACACACATAACTCTTGCAAACTCATTATATATAAAAAGTAGGAATACAAATATATATATAAATACACAGATTTACACTGAAATCACCGTAAACATACACATGTAGCATATAGAAGAAATACCCACAATTATACAGACAGTCATAACCATGCATAAGATAAACCCATAAAACTGAACACATAATTAATAATCCAACGTGTAATTCTATCACACAAATGGAAATTATCTTGGTAATAATGTCACCAACTACGTGCAGATCTTCTATGCACCTCCTAGCCTTAGACCACACTATTCATCACTCTCAATAGTGAGTCACCCCCGAGCTAGGACTAAACGCCACCCGACAAAGGGATTCCTAACCAGGCTAAAGGCTCATAGACAACACTAAAGACTCCATCCTAATTTCTCACTCAACTAACAGCCTACAGTCCCTCATTCCCCACATGCCTATCCCACCCAAGGAAGTGTGCCCCTTCTCTACTCAATAGTCCCTCGACTGCCCCACTTCCCTTTTCGGGCTTCAGTAACATGCCGAACATGAAGTATCAGACCCCTGCAGCTGTAGTTCAACACCTTCAGGAAGTTAAATCCCAACAATTCTCTCACCCAGAGAATTTCTCACGGGCCTGACAACCCACCTCTTTAATATTCCACGGGTCTGAAAACCCTCTTCTTCAGTCCCACTCCCCAGCTAGCCATCTACACCAACACAAAATGGCTATGGATACAAGTTCAGATACAATAAAATGAATGTCTAAAGGATAACAGACTGAGTGAGTGAAAATGGTCATGGAATCATGGCTGAATCCTGGAAGGAATCATGGAAAGATGATGGTCCAAATGATGGGGAAAAACGTCCCCAAAATGAGATAAGTCCAAAAAATATGTATCCATGTCCCCAACTTGACACTTGTCATGTGGAGAGCTACTTTGGCCTACTTGTCCGCAACTTTAGAACTTAGAATAAAATAATTATCCATACTTTATGATTTAAGAAATATTAATATAATATTCCTTTTTGGCTCAAGCTTCCTAACTTAGCCTTTTTCCTTAACTTTTAGGCCCCTCCCTTTCCCTGACTAGTGGAGTTTAGTCCCCCATCTCTTTTATCGTGGTCGGTCTGCGCACAACGATGTATTTTATATTAAATATGATACATGTACAAAAACATGCGCACTGGCCTTTAACATCTAGGCTCTCTGACCTAATCAAAGCATAAGCACCCTAGCTTATAATAACTGGCTCACCAATCTATAAAACATATCATATACACAAAGGCAACCTGGCCTCCACATCGTGTGCACTTAAGATGTTGCGTGCGGTATCCTGGAATGTGGACACTTCCTCATTTTACTGTGTAGTACATGCACACACTATGCCATGAAATGTGCATACAAAAATGATATCAAAACAACTCACCAGCTTAAGTAAATTTGTATTTACATTTACAATTGGGGTTCTACCTGGGAATATTACAATCCCCTCCCCTTATTTATGCACTGTCCTCAGTGCATCATGTATACATATACAACAAAATTTTTGAAAATCCTCTGTGAATTATGTACTATGTACCATTTCAATTCTCTAAAGTTTCCAATCTTTAGTTATTGAAAGCTTGTTAACTATCTGGTGGTCTACTTTCCAGCACCAATTCTCATACTCATACTGCAATTGGAATTCAATTTCTCTATTCCATAGAGCTTCTTTAGGAAATAATTCAGCTAATTGTTCTTTATTACATGCTTCAATTATACTTCATTAAAGAAACAACTGGTTGGAGGTCCATGACGTTCCACCCAACCTTATATCTCACTGCTGATAAACCCTCAACAACATACCATTCCCAAGCATGGGATACGACTCCATCAAGACAATGGCTTCCCAAGATAACCACAACCCACAATCAATTCCAACATAGTCTAGGCCAAGGTACCAAACCTCAGCAACACTCCAACCAATGGTCTCTCTTCCCCACATGCCTGTACAACCAAAGCTAGTATGCACCTTCACTGTCCAACAATTCATCGACTGCTCAACTTCCCTTCCAGGGCTCCAACACAGGTCGGATAGGAAGTCTCAGAGCACTGTGGCTCCTGGATTTCCCACTTTAATTATTATCATCTCACCTACATCATACACATGAAGTTATCATGAGAGAGCATGATACAAATTCCATTTTAGAAATCCAATTAATTTCATAAGGAATTTGACTTTTTCCCAAAATATGAAATCCCATTTATATTGCATACAACCAAAAAATTGTCAGTATTTTCTGTATATCATAATTCATCATGAACGTCACCTTATGCAATGATTCTTAGAATTTCCTACACCTAGAAATTCAATTACAATTACCAAACAGTTTAAGAAAATAGAATGACTCATCATCCTACGCATATGCATGTTCATAATTAGCAACAACAAGTTCACTTCTTCAATTTTCTGAACATAAATTCTTTGTAGTCACTATTCTTGTGACCACCTCACTTGCAACTTTCCTGTTGCAATGTTTATGAGTTCTTGAAATGTCCTCAACCTCATGAGTTAGCAACATTTCAATCATTAGTACAATTATTTCCATGTAAGAAAAAAAAAAACATATATACATGGACTCACAAAATGCATTTAAGTATACAATTCCATCATGTATGAGTGCAACTTTTCCACTTACCACGCATGAGTGAAACTCTCAATTCCTATTTATTCAATGCACCATTGCAATGATTTTCAGAATGATCTTTATCTAATTCATGCATCTCACCATTCATAGATTGTAAATATGGCCAATGTCTTGACACATCTCCACAAACTTCCCATTGTCATCACAATTACTTAGATGCCTTCCTTTTCAACCTGAACACTACACCAAGAATACAATTTTGTAGTGTGTATTAGTGTTAGCAAAAAGGTTGTAGTCCAAGTTTTATTTAAAGTAGGAAGCTCATTGGGTATTTGTGTGGCACATAATCTTTCTATAACCATACCTTGCCATATCCAACCCTGTCCTGATCTCATACATGACTAGATTTCTTAGCATCATTCCCATAACATGTTATTATCTTTTATTTTCTCTGGTTATTGCCTCATAACCAAATTAACATGACATGCTACTATGTCAGTGTGTTCTTTTAAAAGCTAAAATATTTGATAAATATAACATGCCTCTAGCCTTTACCACACTTAGTGGTAACTTAATCATGTCAATGCACTTAAACAATACCATACATCGTAGTTTACAATTCAATTTGGGAAAATTCTTACTTGGATTTCCCTTTGGAAATTATACAACATAATTTCCGAAAGAGGGATACTTACCTGCATGGCTGCCATTAGACAAGTTTAATGCTACCTGATTCACTGATGACAATAGAAGTTTCTCATGCTTCTTTATCAGCCTTATAATTCAACATTCCAACTTTCTGTTGCTTCCTTCCATATGAAGCAACATTATTAGAAACAATTGCAACATGCAAGCATCATCACTTTATGGTTGTACCAACAAGCCATAAAATACTTGCTGCTACAGTAATTGCAACAACTTCTTTCTTCCTGTATCATGTTTCCTTGTTTATCCCAGAAGTCTTCCATTCTCCTGGATTCATGAACCTTCAAGTGCTCTTCACTGTAATTACTGTGCATGGATGTTTATGATCTGAGCACTTTCTAGCCAAAACACTCTTGGATGTCTTTTATTTTCCATCCAAATACTAAACTAATATTAAGCTTCAAATTTTTATTTATTTCCTGGATCCATCTATCCCAACTCATACTTGGATGGATTATGATTCCAATCTTGTTGTATTATATACTTTGGATCTTCAACATCCATTTATTTTTCGGATCCCTTTGATCCAACTCCTACCTGACCCAATTCTATTTCTAGTCATGTTTTTTGAGTAACCTAGGACAGTTAACACCAACTTCCTTCTTGAGGTACTTAATTTATCCTTTCCTTAACTGATCATATCAGTACTTGGATTTTCTTGCTGTCTATTACTTTCCTTGTCTTGACCAATATGATTTCAACTTGCCTTACACAATTCAATTCTATCATATCATAAATAATTCCCTTCATACCATGCTTCCACTGCGCACTCTGATAACCATAAGGGAATCATTATTCTAATTTCATAGCTAATCCATGGATATGATACACTCCTTATCCAATATGCAATAAGCCTCTTTCTTTAATTGATTGTTTTCATTCAGGTAGTTAATTCCTTTTATAATAGATTTGAATCCAATGTATTGCTTAATCTGTATATTGGTTTCTTTGGGAGTGAATGCACTTTCACTAATTCATTCACTACATGATCTATTCCTCTGTCTGGATTCCATTGAATACTTGAATAACATGAGAGGACTTCCTGTAGTGACCTCCCAAGGTTTTATGGCTCCACTCAAATTCATACCTTGACTTTTTGTGGTCTTGGCTTTGGATCATCTTATGAAATACTTTGTCATAGCACTCTTTCCTTGAGTACCTATGCTTATTTTTAACTAAACTTCAACCTTCTCACCTATTAATAACTCAAAGTTTTTAACCCAAACCACTTTCTCCAAAGTCCCTATGTCACGTGGCGCCTCTAGAGATACATTGGGGCAAAAGGCGGTTTGCCGAAACCACTACTCATGAGACGGGCGACGACTAGTCAAATCACCCCATTTCACTCGTTCAATACTTCACAACCGTATTATGTCAGGTGAACGCCTCCATGTAACAAAATCAAAAGCTAATCATTTGAAATGGATTAGATGAACATGGAAAACCAACACACTTTGTACGTAAGTCTGGATGTGATTAATGATCGAGACTCTATAACTACCAATTCTAAAGTATGGAGGCATCATCTTATCCATAAAGGGTGTAATCTCCAAATTTTCTCGACCTTTTGATCTATGTAAAATCATTTCAGTGTCCACAAAATTGAGGTACATGCACAAAGCTACATCCAGTGAGACTGGTTGTTTAGGCAACATGGTAGATTTACCTATGGGTAAGGAGGATAGGGTAGTTACACATATAATAGTGACTAAATTCTATACAGAACCTACTACAGACTAAAAAATGGAAGTCAGGCTGAATCCCATTATGAGGGATCTAATCATCAACAAGGAAGTTGTTAAGAAGAAATAGAGCAAGCGACATAAGAAAGAAACCACAGCTAAAACATCTCAAAGTGTTGGAAATGATCAACTGATCTGGTTAGATACTCTAAAGGAGGAGATCGTTAAGATGAAATGAGTCCTCAAATGAA
The DNA here is from genome assembly GCA_009831015.1 of Picea engelmannii. Classification (NCBI taxonomy): domain Eukaryota; kingdom Viridiplantae; phylum Streptophyta; class Pinopsida; order Pinales; family Pinaceae; genus Picea; species Picea engelmannii. Next base: position 300,421 of record ML777162.1, read on the forward strand.
AATTAAGTACATTTCAGCAAATTTTGGACAGCTGGTAGTAGAGTAAAGGGGCTCTAGAGATGATAGACCTATTCTTAAATGGTCTCTTTAAAATAGGGTCACTGTTATTTTAAATCATTTCCTTTTTGTAACTTATCTCTACTTTTAGAAATATGCGAAGGTCCGAGTGTTTAAAATTCTACAAATACTTCCTCTATATATATATATTATCTCAAGGAAGAAAAAAAAGAGGGAGGGAACCTGCCCTCTATGCAGGAAGACTTTTTGTAATTTTTGGATTAAAATGAATATATAAATGCAGAAGCATATTTTTGGACTGTTTGTGAAAATATTCTGACTGGTGATGATATGAGTCTTGTTTTCTTTCATTGTATGTGTTTCTTGTAAGCTTATATTTCACTTTCATTTGTTTGAATCAAAGGAATATAAAACCCAGAATTCATCTCTGAGATGCTCTCGGCTCAACAATTTAGACTATATTTATTTCTTCTCAAACCAACTCTGAATTCATTTTAAATAATTCTCCGATGCAATTGTCTGTTTCTTTTTCTTCTAATACCATGAAAATTTTCTATTAAACTCAGACTCATCCCCCTAATTAGCCTTCTCCTCTTGGTAGTTCAATGTTCCAACAATGCATTGTTCATTCCAGGCTCCATCACCCAAATGTCATCTTCGTTCCTCCAATCATTCAACAACAAACCCCCCAAAAAACCAAATCTAGCTAAAGTTCTCTATAGATATACCTAGTGACATGAGAGATCCCTCAAAAATGCATTGCACCAAGATGACATTCAAACAATATAAAATGTCACGGAAATCTGCTGCTTTCTGTTGTTTTTCACCTTCCAAATGACTTCGCGTGCACAAAACTTCAACTTGTACACCCATATTTTCCATGTGTTGCAACATCATAAGGTAACTCGTGCTTCATGCACTTTAATCACTATGCATTTATTCTTCATCACGCTAATAATTGCATGCACTACCTTTTCGTTGCGCACCAATATCCACTGCGCCCATTTTTTGTATTGCGCACTAATATTCCACATGCATTTCTCTCTATGCATTGCACCCTGCCAAAGTTCAATATGCCCCACCGCGCACAATAATCTGCGCAGACCATTGATGACATTGTCGTGACACAACTTATACTCATACTATGCATGAGCCAACCAACTCCTCTGTGCTCTTCCAATACTGCTTACACCTCGTGCACCATTACTATGTGTGTGCACACCGCACAATGTTAAATTTAGTGCGCACACCCGCACACCAAGATTTTTCCGCGCGACGTCAAAATTTAACGCGCGCACCCTCACACCATATTTTTCCCGTGCAGAACCAAAATTTAACGTGCGCATCAGAATGCCAATACCTTGTTGCGTAGTTCCAAATTTGACCTATCCCGAGATTTTCACTGTGCCACATGAATTTTTTTTTTGGGTGCACCCAACTACACACATTCATCTTTATGCGCATCGATTCCTCATGAACTCCACTGCAGAAATTGAGGATTTTTCCCAATTCACCATAGACATTCTGCAACTATGAAATTCATTCAATTTCACCCCTATAACACCAATTCAACCTTTGAAACTACAAATCGATGTGGGTTGACATTTCTGGAAGGAATTTCTCCAAAATCAATTCCCGAATTGAGAATTGTATTTACTAATCTCGCTCCAACTGTCACGGCTTCACTGTAACTTCAAATTTGACCAATTCCAGGTTCAAATTTTATAGAACAGATATTAAAACAATAATATCTCACCACTTGGCCAAATTTATCCATTTCCCCATGAATTTACCAATAGAAATTGGGGCTTTTTCCCAATTTCAGTACCATATTGTAGCTAGACGCTTTGCAACTCAAAATTTGGCCATTTCGAAATAAACCTCTGTGAAATTTTTCTTCAACTCGACTTTCTCGACCCATCCAGGCTCAGTGTTGAAAAATAAAGCTCTGATACCAATTTGTAACATTCCCGGCCACCCACAGGCCTAGAAATGCCACCGCTCAGACGATTTACTTAGCTCTGAAACCCTTTTGTAATGTCCCTGACCATCCATGCCGGGTCACGCTACCCTAGAGAACACATCCGTTCTCTGTGTGGAACATACTGTAACATACACAACATTCAAACTGAGCTATATCACATAAATTTCTATTTGCATGTGATTTAAACATATCCACACACATAACTCTTGTGGAAGCATTATATATAAAACATAGGCATACAAATATATATCTATAAATACACAGATTCACCCTGAAATCACCATAAACATACACATGTAGCATATACAAGAAATACCCACAATTATACAGACAATCATAACCATGCATAAGATAAACCCATAAAACTGAACACATAATTAATAATGCAGCATGTAATTCTATCACACAAATGGCACTTATCTTGGTAATAATGTCACCAACTATGTGTAGACCTTCCACGAACCTCCCAACCTTATACCACACTGTTCATCACTCTCAATAGTGAGTCACCCCCGAGCTGGGACTAAACTCCACCCAGGCAAAGGGATTCCTAACCAGGCTAAAGGTTCATGGACAACAGGAAAGACTCCGTCCCATGTGCTCACTCAACTAATAGCCTACAGTCCCTCATTCCCCACATGCCTATCCCACCCAAGGAAGTGTGCCCCTTCTTTACTCAATAGTCCCTCGGCTACCCCACTTCCCTTCCATGGATTCAACAATAGGCCAGACAGGAAGTCTCAAAGCCCTGTAGCTTTAGTTCAACACCTTCAAGAAGTCAATTCCAAACAATTCTCTCACCCAAAGAATTGCTCACGGTCCTGAAAACCCGCCTCTTCAATATTCCACGAGCCTGAAAACCCACTTCTTCAGTCCCGCTCCCCAGCTAGCCAGCTACACCAACACAAAATGGCTATGGATACAAGTTTAGATACAATGAAATGAATGTCTGAAGGATAATGGACTGCGTGAGTGAAAATGGTCATGGAATCATGGCTGAATCCTGGAAGGAATCATGGAAAGATGATGGTCCGAATGATGGAAAAAAACGTCCCCAAAATGAGCTAAGTCCCAACAATATGTATGCATGTCCCCAAATTGACACTTTTCATGTGGAGGGCTACTTTTGCCCACTTGTACGCAACTTTAGAACTTAGGATAAAATAATTATCCATACTTTATGATTTAAGAAATATTAATATAATATTCCTTTTTGGCTCAAGCTTCCTAGCTTATAATTTTTCCTTAACTTTTAGGCCCCACCCTTTCCCTAACTAGTGGAGTTTATTCCCCTAATCTCTTTTATCATGGTCGGCCTATGTGGATTGATGTATTTTATATTAAATATGAGACATGTGCACTAGCCTTTAACATCCAGGCTCTCCGGCCTAATAAAAACATAAGCACTCTAGCTTATAATAACTGGCTCACCAGCCTATAAAACATATCATATACACAAAGTCTCCCTGGCCTCCAGATCGTGCACACTTAAGATGTTGCACGCAGTATCCTGGAATGTGCACACTTCCTCATTTTACTATGCAGTACATGCGCGCACTATGCCATGAAATGTGCATACAAAAATGATATCAAAACAACTCACTAGCTTAAGTACATTTGTATTTACATTTACAATTGGGGTTCTACCTAGGGACATTACATTAACTATGACCTCAAAATCAAATTCCTGAAATAATAACAACCATTTGCATATCCTCCTCCCCAACATTGGCTTGTTGACTAGATATTGGAGGGAAGAATGATCTGTGAACATTTTAAAATGCTTTCCAAATAAGTAATGTTTGAATTTATAAAGTGCATATACTATATCTAGGACTTTTCTTTCTGCTCAGATTCTGATAACTTCATTCTTACAAAGGCTATAGGATGGTCTAAGTCCCCTGCTCCTGGTTGCACTAAAATTTCTCCAAGTGATATTGCTGATGCATCTACATGAAAATGAAATGTATTTTCCCAATATGGAAACACTAATATAGGTGTTGTCACCATCTTCTCCTTTAAATTATCCAATCCCTATTGACAATCCTCATTCCACTGAAATATGGTGTCCTTCAACAAATTTTCCTTTGGCGTAGTAATCTGCGCATACCCACTAATACAATTTTTGTAGTACCCTATATGTCCAAGTGTGTCTCTTAAGTCGTGCATTGAATTTGGTGGTGGTAAGTTCATAATGAAAAAAATCTTAGTAGGGTCAACTAGTAAACCCTATCTGCACACTGTATGTCTCAATAGTATCCAAAAAGGTGTGCCAAAAATGCATTTATTTATGTTTAATGATATTTGACATTGCCTTCATATTTCCAACATTAGTCTTAGGACTTCTACATGATCTTTCAAAATACTAAAGACAATCCATTCATCCAAATATACTTCTAAACAATGATGTATGAATTCCTTGAAAGAAGCTATGACCACCCTTGAAAAGATGGCTGGTGCATTCTTCAATCCAGAGAGAATAACTATATATTGGTAGGATCCCCATTTTGTAGCAAATGTAGTCTTATGCCTATCCTCTAGAGCTATTTTAATATGATGATAACCTGAGAATCCATCTGTGAATGAATATGTTTCTTGGCCTCCCAGATTCTCTAAGACCTCATCTGTAAAAGGGGTAGGGAAAGGATCATGTAAGAAAGCATCATTTAATTTCCTCAAATCTACAAAAATTCTGATCCCCCCTTTCTTATTTTCCTAGAATACCATGGGACTGGTCCATTCAGATTCTTCCACTGGTTCTATGATACCAACTTCCAACATTTGATCGATTTCTTCTTTCCCTTTCTGCTTATACATTGGAGTAATCCTGTATGGTCTATGTCTGACAGGTCTAGCATCTAGTTTTAGGGGTATCTTCATATCACCTAGCTGACCTGCTATTCCTTTCGTCTCTGTAAAGGTTGTTGTAAACATGTCACTGTATTCATGCAATAACTTTGTTATCCTTTCTAGTGTCTTCTCATCCTAGTAGTCTCCAATGCTTTCCATTTTAGGATTTTTTTTTTCCCAATGTTGAATTTCTTGACTTTGATTGGTGAATAAAATTCCTCTGACTCCAGAGATGGACCTTCCACCTATCTTTCTCCTTCAATCTCTGTGATCTGAATGTTGTGTGGATCATCTTCATCTGGTGATTCCTTTGTGACATGATAACATGAGATTAAATATTTGACTATCTGTCTATTATGCTACTGATATTCTGTGATAATATCCCCTCAGGTTCCTCAAAGAATATCATTCCCTATATCAGTTTTAGAGTTGAATCAATGCTGGGTTTCTCATGCTCAAATGACAAGGTTACCAAAAAAATTTACTGTAATATTTTCCATTTTGTAGTGCCTTTGTGCATCTCCTAGTCTATGTACCAGTTCCCTGATATCCCTTCTAATGTATGGATAAAGTAGTAAGGCCATTCTTCTAGTGGTGTCAACCTCCATTATGTTATGTATTTCTCTAGGTGCTCAATTTTCCTTCCTCTCCCATCGTACTTCTGCACTATATTGGTCCCCTATTCTATGCCAAATCTAATGCACAATATCCTTTTACCACGATACAAGTCCCAAATTGTTTTCTTATGTGCACCCCACCATCTAGTAGGTATTGCCTTGAGTGAATTATCCAGGGCTAACAACCTATTATTTTCAAAAAATTCCTCCTCGTAGTTTGTCAAGAATTCCTCTAAGTTATTCAACGCATGAAAAATGGGAGGTTCCCTTATTTTTGTACTAACCCACCTTACTACACAGTCTATTCTTATGCACCTCCTTGTGGAGACTTCATGTATTCTCTATTTCCAATTCTCCAAACCCGTGTCTAAGTATGAAGCACATGATGTAATGCGTCACCATCTAAGTACTCCATTGGTAGTTGGGTTGACATAATATTCTTCTCGCGCAATGGTTCGATATAACTAATTTATTTCTACCAAGTCTAAAAAAGTCGCCTCTACAAACTTCTCTCCTTCTGAAGGATCCAATGGTGCAATCATTCTATACTTGCATGCTTCAAAATTCATTTTCCTTGTCCTTAGTTTGATCACAACATGGTTATCAAATTACCAATACAATCCAAGTAATGTTGGGTAGGGTGTTGTTCCATCTACTATCTATATCACTTTGAAATCTACCACAGTGCGCACTCCATCCAAGTCTATTGTCACACCTTTAAGTCTTCTAATTGGTAGCGCTGTATGCTTATTTTATAGTTTCAAATTGATAGGTGAATATTCTAATGTGGGTTTCCCCATACACTTCCATGTCTTCTTAGGTAAGAAGTTTACTTCATAGCCTAAATCGAGTATAATATCTCCCATGTTGAAATCCCCAATGTTGTCATTTAGCCTGAATTCCCTGCTTGTTCTTCTTGTTGTATGGAGATGATTGACAGTCTTTTCTATAACTTCCCTTCTACTTATGTGTTGCATATTTCTATCAAATTCTGTAAGACCTTAACAAATGATGGATCATTCAATAACTTAACACATGATTGCAGAAAAATATATATGTTACTTACTTTCTCTGAATGTTTTCCTTTATTGGTGTGATCCATTGAACATGACATCTCGTAAATTGGTGGATCCTGAGTTTGCTATGCAATTGACATAGATGCAATATTCTCCTTGAGAATATCTTGTATGGCCTCCTTAAATGTTTCCTTTTCTTTTTGCATGTCAAAATTCTTCTGCGGCTTAGTGTTCTTTTTGACCCATTGGTGTTGAGATGGATCTTGTTTTTTTGCATCAGCTCCTATCTTGGCTCCTCCTTGAGTGAATATATTGATGCTTTTCCCATCATCTCAGGCTTCTGTAGAAATCCAATGGACATTTTGATTGTTCTACTTCCTTTTTTCCTGTATTTTTCCCAAGAGTGTTAGGCAATCTTCTATGTCACAGTCTCATGTGCGACAATACATGCATGTCACAGGTGGAAGTGGAAAATCCCATGCACAATGTCTTGGTTTTTGGCACTTGTGGCATACTAATATCCCTCTACCTTGTCCAAATCCTCCTCTGCATCAGCCTCCACCTCTGGATCCACCTCTATCTCCTCGCGATGCATTGTTTTGGGGTACCTGGTTATATTGCACATGATTATACTATGGTTGTGCATTGTTATACTACAGCTGTGCAGGATTGAATTATGGTGGAACCTAGTTGAACTGAGGTGAAAATTTACCTGTCATCATCTATGATTGGACCCTGTAAGTGTCTAAATTTCTTTCTCTCATCAGTTCCAGTGTTCTACAATCCTTATCATCATGACCCACTGATTTGGAAAAATTGCAATACAAATGTTTTCGTACTATATTATACTTCTACATCATTGGACAATGATATGGATTATTCCCATGTGTCTTACAAATCTCGCACCATGGTCCTCCTGTTGGCAAGGGGTTTGACACTCCTTCCAAGTACTGCAAAAAAATTGGACATTCGTTCTTATGATGTACTTCTGTCCTACATAACGTACACCAAACACCTTCTCTCTTCACTTTTCCCTTATTTTCATTCAATTGAAATGTCATATTCTTCAGATCCTCTTTTAGCTCCTCTATTGCTAGATTTGTCTTTTGATAATGATTTTCTTCCAGTTGTAGGGCTGCTTGCAAAGCCTCTGCCTGATTTTGGAACTTTTGCTATCTCAAAGCATACTTCAAGTGTGGTAACAATGATTTCACAAATAACTGCCTATGCTGCATGTCAGTAATTGAATACTTAAACTTACCTTTTATACGTTTGAACCTTTGATCAATAACCCATATAGACTCACCTGGTTTCTTCTCGATTTCAATCATTTCATTCATGTACTGGTCTTTTTAAATTGGCTTCTAAAACTTGTTTACTAGTAGCTTTTTCACCTCTGTGAAAATCTTTGGTACTCTTTTTGGACTGTTTACATCAAGGATCATGTACCTGTCCAACACACGGTCTCTGAGTGTGATAGCTAACTGCACAAATTTGGTATCTTCGTTTGTGTTGTGATTTTATTCCCAGATATTTTTATAAATAAATAGATTCTTTTAAAGTTCCTTAGATGGCTTGCCCCAAAAATATGGTAATCTGATGGTGGAATCCAGTCCTTCCATTTTGAACTATGTCAAACTATTGCCTCAGTGCGGTGTAGATAATTGATTGTTACTTCTTGAACTTTCTCCCTTAGTTGGTTGTCCTTGATTGGACCCCTAACCTATTTATCCTCTTACACTTAAATTAGGTTGTCTAAACACTGGTGTTATTTTAGGTGTATTAGTTGCACATGCAGTTGTAGGTTCCACACTAATTGTGATCTGGAATGGAGTTATGCCTTTTGTTCCTAACCATGAACCTCTTTTTCTCCTTTCATATGTTGTGTGCAGGATTTCCTCAATCTGATCCATAGCCTAAAGATCCTCTACCTCTTCTTCATCAGTCTCCAAGCCTTCTCTGTCGGCTATGGCTCTCTTTTTGTTATTCATCTTATATTGGTAAGATCTACCGCTGCGTGTCTTTCCATATTTTCCATTATATTCTTTATCTATTCCTCTTCCATCATGATTGGGTCCATGGCCTCCTTCTTATTCCCTTTATCCATCTCCCTTTCCATATCTCAAACTCTTGTCAGTGCTTCTCCCCCTTCCCCCATGCTCACAGGGAAGTTTAGCTGTCTGATTCCATGGTCATCACACCTTTGTCATACAATTAACTTTTGATTGAAGTATAAAGTGATCTGATGTACCTATTTCTAGGTCCCTTCAAAAAATCCTGCTCTACAGTAGTGTAGGACTTCGTAGTATCAACCACAATCTTAGTGATAAACCCTGCAATAATACTGTCTAACCAAAAATCTATTGTGCACATAAATTTATTATTGACTCGATGCAATTGCACGATGTCCATAGGATGCGACTCTAGATATATGATCTGATTTGTAGGATGGTTTTACTTCAAGCTCAATAACCACTCTTGCAACAAATGCAAAAAACCATAGAAAAATACTCCATGCAAGCCTCTAAACACTTTCTTGTCGAGATATTTGCACTGTGTAAACTAAGGGTTTTTGTTGTCCTTCTGCGCAAATTCAAGTTCTATTGTACTTAACCATATTTTCATCTCTGACTTCATTGGATTTCATGGCCTCAACATTCCCTTCTATGCTTTCATCCACTATGATTTTCTTCAACAAATCCATAACACCCAATCTTGTGTAGTTCCAACCGAAAATGAAGCCAGTTTTTGGTTACTTGGGCTGACCCAAGTTCTGATCTCAAATAGGTTTCCAACAAAACCCTTAAAATATCGACCCTCTTGGTAAACCAGAAGGAAACACTACGCATAGAGTGCAAAACACAGTCTCACTTGAGATAACTTTATGGGGGACTGCAATACTGAGGTGTTTGTAGTCTAGGAAAGAGTGGGGAGTGTGTTTTGATTCTTTTCCTTATACATCAATATCATTATTCATTCATCTACTTCTAGGATTCATTCATCATTAAACTATGTATGCATTCTACTGTAATCAGATTTAATCTTTCATTCTTTAACTGATACTTAACTTAACATCCACACAATAATTCAGACACATGAACACAATGGATTTACCATGGTTCACCCCCTCTTGGGGCTACGTCGAAAAATATCTGTCTCTTCTGCTGTTTTCTTCATTCTACTGCAAAATCTGCACTACGTGCATTACATCTTCAAGATTACAATCAAAAGGAGGGTAAGTACCCTCTGGGGGGATGACTAGATCACACCAGACTCCATATCATGTGACCTAACCCTAAAATACTAGCTTATTCAACTCCACAACAATAACAATAATCAAACTCACAATACTCAACAACTCTCGAACCCCCAACCTAGACCTCCTAGGTATCTATTTATACTACTCTATTGGTTTATAGACATTGCATGCATGTCAAAAACCCTAACCCTAACATGGCTAGGTCCTCCTGCATGTGTGCCATGCTACTTTTACTCCTTTTTCTGTATGTTGTTTTTCCTTCTTTTTTCTCCATGCTGCTTTTCTGCCACCTATTGTGTGTGCTTCAAAAATAGATATTTCTCTCTAAAAATGGGCCTTCTCCCAAAATATTTTTTTTTTTCCTAAAATAGGCCTTTGCCCAAAATAGATTTTCCTCCCACAATAGGCCTGTGCCAATATGTGGCTGTCATATTTATGGTCTTTCCACTTACCATAATATTTTATGCATGTGATAATTTTGTCCCATGATCTTCAAAGATTGTATGCATATGATCAAGAAGTGTAACCCTTGAGAAGTGTTCACTAGAAAAAAATGTTCTCACCTTGCTCCTTTCAATCCTATGGTTTTCATTGGTCCCTTCACAAAATGGGGGATTGATTTCATGAAATGTAAGCATACCTCGACTAATGGCCATGGTTACATCATTGTGGCTATTGAATACTTCATCAAGTGGGTCTAATCATTTCCTACCTTTTTCTAATCATGGAACCACATCCTCCTTATTCATATTTAATCACATCATTATACAGTTCTGTGTACCTATCACTATTGTGATGGACCATGGTTCTCATTTTCACAAAACAATGATGACCAAACTAGCAACTAGGTTTTCTTTTTGTCATGAGAAATTGACACCTTATTATCCTCAGCCAAATGGTCTGGTTGAAGCTATTAATCATGTATTAAAAACAATGATTAAGAGGATTGTAGGAAAGCACAAGTCCACCTGGCACCTTATGATATTTTCAACATTATGGGCTTATTGGACCTTAGATAACATTTCCATTGGGTTCACACCATTTCAACTTGTTTATCTGGTGGAGGTATTCTTACCGATTGAATAAAAAATTCCATCATTAAAAATAGTCATAGAACCCTTTCCCAATACTTTTGTAGAGGAAGAGAGTCTCTTTTATTTTTCGTAGCTTGATGAACACCATTGTGATTTTTCACTAACCAATGAGACTCATAATAAGTGCATCAAATCCCAATATGAGAAATCAGTTCAACCTCGAGTCTTTGGGGAGGGTGACTTCGTTTTCTCTATGATCATGACCATGATATGTTAGGTGTAGGTAAGTTTGAACCCGTTTGGTATGGTCCTTACATCACCAAACATGTTTTTCATAAAGGGGCCTATAATTTAGCTGTCTATGATGGAAATCGAATCTCAGAGCCTCGTAATAGGATCTATCTAAAAAACTATTATGCATAGGCCACACAACCACATGATGCTTTGTACATTATGTATTTTTAGTTTTTGGAGTGTCATGCATTTTTCTTTTTACGTGTGTAGTTTGTCTCACTTCAATTCTTATCCTAATTTATGCTTGATTTGTATATGTCAATGTCCACCTCAGTCTATGCAGGATTTGTAGATGATGCCAACTATAGTACCCAGAAAATTTCTTCCACTTATTGTGTGATTTTCTCACCCACAAATGAACCAATGATTTCAAGGGGCATATTCCTTGGTCCTGCAACCAACATCATTGTGGAGTATACTGGGGTCATTGAATTCTTCTCCAAGGCTCTTGCTCTATGCATTCACAAGTTAGTTGTCAGGTTGGATTCCCAGCTAGTGTATCTCAATTGAATCATGTCTACTTTGTCATAAGTCCTATGTTTCTTTGAAAATATTTGAGGGTTCACCAACTTGAAAGGTACTTTGACTATATTGATTACCAACATATTCCAAGAGGGTCTAATACATTAGATAATTCATTAGATATTTATTTGTTAGATTGGAATTTTTCACATTAAATTAATCATCCCATTTAAAAAGCACACATGTTCATATTTACATAGGTCTCATTCACATCCTTTGAACACCATAAGTATGATCCAAGATAAACACACACACACACACACACAGAGGTAGAATATTTTTCATTAAATAATCCCAAAATTTATGTGGTTTACAAAAATTGGGTGACATGGCTCATCATGGCACAATTATTGGTCGTCTACTACTATATTCCACTATGCAAAATATGTAAGACAATTTTCTAGTCATCTCAAGGAACTTATATCTCATGGTAAAAGACCACTGTGTGGGATACTTGCTTAAGTAGATGTAGGAATGGGTGGGACACACCCACTATGTGGTGCTAAAGTCTTGGTGGAGTCTCCTCCATGCGTATTGAAGGTACACCCGTCATCCCCTCAAGGTTCATTCACACCTCAAGGAGGTCATCAACATCATTATCCTCCTCCTTGGACTGATCCTCATCATTTCTTCTATAGAAATCTCGGACCCATTCTGTAGGATGAAACGGTCCTGTATCTATGTCATGACAACAACCTTTATTGGTTATACTACATCAACAAAAAAAAATGCATATTCAAAAATACAAAAATAGTATAAAATTTGAAAAAATTAAAATAAATAAATTCATGAGTCTTTCATTCTTATCGGGAGGGACCCATTGTTCCTTGGGGGTAGTGCTAGCTTTGGATCTTGATGAAAGTTTTTACCCTCATACAAGAAGTCCTCGATGGCCATGATCTGATTGTTCCACCATTAACCCAGATAGGTATTGTCGACATTCCACCCAACCTCCCATGACTCGTGTCACGCAGTTAGGCCACCATACTATTTTTGGGTACCTAGGCCATACATATGGTGCAGTGAATTGGGGCATTGGGGCCTCATTATGGGGATTCTCTCCTAGAAGAACGAAAAAAATTTTGAGCCATACCCAAACTATTTTTTCTGACCTATCCTGCATCTTGTTAGTTGATCCTTTAGATTTGTTAGCACACCCAAGAACCAGTCAAACAATGTAGGGTTGATGCATTCCAATGCATACTAGATATTCCCTTTAGAGGCTAGATGTGACGTAGTAGAAATATCTACCCAGGTAGTAGTGAACAAGATCGTCCACAATGGAAGTTCCATGTAATCTCTGATAGGGAGTTTGTTACTAGAATTCCTATCCCTTAGATGAAAATAATCTGCAATGTAGTCACTTATAGATAGGTTGGATCCACCTGGACCACCTGATAGACTCATCGGTGCCCCATGCTATCAAAAAATAGTAATGAAGTAGATATATTCTACCTAAATAGTCATTTTATTCTTGCCCACTTCGAAGCATTGTTGGTTGGGGCTTCAAAATGTCACCAACATCTCCAACAACTGAGGTTGTGATCTCATGGTTTGGCATCTAAATAACTTCAATGAACCAGAGTCCAATAGAGTTGCCAATATGCACTGGTATCCCATATGGATAAATCATCATCCTTTTTATCCTTCTCTTTCCACTTGATCATGGTGGAAGAATGACATACAAAATCCAAAAAACATCTTCCATCAAGAAAAATCCAACAATTTTGAAGAAGCTAAGGTAGATTTGGATTTTTGGGGCATGTTCATGCCTAAATATGAAAAAATGTGTGACCAATTGCATATTCCTTACTGGAAGCACATGACCGATCATGACCTAGCCACATCTAGCCTGCAACCGCACAACCTGAGTTATTTTGGGGCCTCCCAATTTTTTTAACCGCTCAAAATATTTAAAAAATCACCCAATTGAAAGAGAAGAGGCTAAGCATTTACCTAGAGCTGACAATTTCAAATTATGCCAACTAAATCTTGCACAATTTTCTCTATAATATGTAAAGGGTTGGAGGGTCTTCACCAAAGTTTCCAATTTTACACACCATAAATGTGAAAATAAACCAGTTTTAACATAAAAGGCCCTTTTTAACCTATTCTGGTCCATAAAAAACCTTTTTCACACTATTTCCTTCTATTTATTTCAATTTTGGATCATTTCTATATATTTTTAATTCCTTTCCAATGCACAATTTTGACAAAAGAATATAGCGTTGACATTTTTATAAGACTTTAGTCATATTATTTGGCATCTTGGAGACATCTACTGAACTTGAGGTATGTATTACGAACTAACATATAAGGATAGGTTTTTTCCTGTGACTCCTTCTTACATTATTAATAGTCCATTATGCCATCACAAATCCTTAGGTTCAATCCCTCCAGGTTGTGACAATTATTCATTCTCTTTTTTCACATTGTAACTTGCACGATAATGCCTACCCTCCACGGGCACCCGAATTAGCACCCTGTTTTCCATCTATTTCTCATGCCATGATTCCTTGTAGAGATGGGAGCCCTCATATAGAAACACCATGAATCAAAATTGAGCCTCATTCCTCATTCTTCACATCTATTTTGGCCATATCCTAAAGGGTTTCCCATCATTTTTATGTTACTTTATGGTCATATTCCTTTTCTCCTTATGTCTTGGTGCTTAATGCTACATTACTATTTTCTTTTATCCCACTTACCACCATTGCAGTCACACTTGAACTCTTACCATTTGCATTAGCTTAAATATGTTTTGTGACCCTATACCAATGGACACCATTATTGTTGTGAGTGGACCTCACTTGCTAGTACCCTGTTGCATTCATTTTTCATAGGTCGGTTCCACATGCTTGGAGCATAGATGCATGTTGTTAAGACACTTGGAGTGACTTGGTATCTCTTGATGAGAATTTTTTTAAATATTTTTCATGACGGTTAAACCATGAAAAGGATGCCTGATGAGTACAATTTTACCTCTTTTTTTCAATCATAAAACTATAGGAAAAAGAAACTATAGAACACAATTTTATCTCTCTTTCTCCCTTGTAAAACTTTGAAGGAGACACTTAGAAAAAAAAGAGTGAAGGTTTATTTTTACCATTAATATGCATTTTCAAAATTGGTAGCTATCAATCATGTCACCCTTGAACATGGTACCTATTTGCGTCATTACCTTACAGTTGGGTTATAGCTTGCCTAGGAGGCATACCATCAATATGTCATATATTCCTTTGGTTGGTTACTCTTCTAGTACTTATGGAGAGTTCTTCAATTCCTCATGTATTATTGCACTGCGTCAACAATACTCTTGAGTATATGCTTCTAGATCATCATTATGTTGTGCTATATGTTCAAGGGAAGTCAATCCTGAGTTGGCCATCTATTGTCTTGTTGATCATCTGAGTCGACCATCCATGCATCAATTGTATTTGGTGATTCGATCTCTTCACATAATATCTCATTGTATGTTTCATGTTGATTTATGGGGGATACATTAAGGCCCTCCTTTGATATATCTCTTCCTATTGAATTCAACAAATTATCTAGGTGAGGGATCTTGAAACCATCTAGTACCTTGGAGTTTGCAGTCCTCAGTGGAAGGCTTCCTCGCTATCCATAATGGGTTTACCTCATTGCCTCATGATCAACAGATTATATGAGTGTTCAACATAAGATCCTCTATTCACACTTGCTATATTGTATTAGGTACCTCTAGGTCCATTTTCATCATTGGTGGGTCCCCTCACATATGTTAATGGTATACCTCAATGGACGATAGTTAGATGATATATACCATGATCGACATCAACTCATCTATTCACATGATGTAGAATCATAACATCGGGGTTGGGACGAAGACCTTGGGCCTACAAGCACATCACTCATTTCTTCTACCCCTCCCAAGTTGCAATGGAGTATATCACTACTATAGAAGTAGTTTGAAGAATATGGGGGCACTATCATTGGTGCTCCATGTCTTCCTGATATATACTGTGACATAGATCCACATTGTATTTTATCTTGGATATGATATCTTTGATGACATGGATCCACTATGTACTTTTTTTTGTCCATGATATTGCATTTCATTACATGGATATGTAGTGTATTTTGTTGGTGGCCATGCTTTGTTTATGTTCAAAGCATGGGTATGACTACCTTAGGGATGATTTGTATATGTTTGGTTGACATCTTAATGTAGGTACTCATTGGTTTCTCTATATTCATCTCCTTACTTATGCTAACTCATGTTCAGGGTTATTGTAATGTGTTTCAACCATCCATTCCTCTCCTGACATCAAATGTTAGGGGGCATATGTTATAGCTATAGTTTCCACCCTAGAGGAACATGGAGAGCCTACTCATGATATAAAACTTAGACACACCTTTATATATTGGATTTTATAGTTTTTGAGGGAGGTCATGCTCTAAATTCTTAGCATAGTGTGATTGGTTGCTGGTTGTACCAGTAGAAGCACACGACCAATCATGAGCTACACCACTACAACTCCCGACCATCCATGTCACCTCTCTTTCGATGCATTCAAGGAGATCATTTTTGGGGTGAGTTATTATCTTTCCATATAGACTCATGAAATCATATTATACTTTGAGTTCCTCATGATTTCTATAGATATTGAAGCTTACCCTAACCTCTTCCACCAATCTATATAGAGAAGGAATTCTAATGGAAAAGTAAGAAAGAATCACAAGTAAACTTATATTGTGTAATTTTCATAGGAGTTCATCTACAAATTTATTCTTCACATCAGGTCAACCTTTCTTGTGCTATGGATAAGGAAGGTCTATAGAAAGCGCCAAGGAGAACTGCAATCATGACTTAATGTAGCTCAAAATTTGATGTATTGTTTCTCCACTGTTTAATATAGATATACATGGTTTTCCCATTTCTATGATGGTTCATTCATTTGCATATGGTATATTTGATATTTCCTTGAGTATATTAGATCTATATTGATTTTATTCCTATTTCTTGAAGCAGTTTGATTTAGGTGTTTTTGTCTCCTTATGTGTAGGAAGATGATCATGGGAGTTGGAGCTATATCTTTGGAGCTGCATCAATCAAGGTTACATAAGGACAACTTCCAGAAACTTGGTATGTCGTTCTCACTTCTAGTGTAAATAGGATTAAATCTATTATATCTAGGAAAATATGCATCACTGTCTATCCAATTGCCCATCTCATACCAAGGTAATATTTGAGGGAGTGTTCACATGTCTGCATGGGAGTTTCATATTATAGAGAACACATTATTACCAAAGGATTTATTGACTTCTGGATGAGTGTTTTTGGTCATATATATAGGACTTTGGATACTTTTTCTTTGGCATTTTCCATGATTTTGTTCCACCTTGATTTGTTTTTATAGGTAATGATCTTGAAACTAACAGATCGTTTATATTTTCCCTCCTTGAATTTTTCATTATTAGTTTCTTGGTTCATTTTTACTTAATATCAACCCCACTGATTTGTGACATGAAACCTTCTTTCCATTTAAAAAGTTTTGTAGTTTGAGTGGTAGAGCCTACCTTTAATGGGTGCCCTAGTTAGAACCTTGATTGCAGTTTGGTACCCATGATGAATATTTTCATAGGCTCAAGAGCCCTTTGATTCCCACAATGACTTCTCATTGAATCCACATGACTTTTTCTTGGTCTTCTTATGGATAGTAACCATGTGGCTCCCACATTTATGTTTAGAGTTGCATTGATTGCATCACATGTCCATGCTCGTGCTTTTGAGCATAATGCTTGTTTTAGTTCTCCTTTTGTTTCTTATTGCTTGTATTCTCTTAATATTCTTCCCTTTTCATTTGTCTCCTTTGTAACCCATAACGCCGTATCCTTGCATGAAATATTATCAAGAGTGTCCATATCCTGCACAACCTCCTTGCATATTTCATAGGTATGTTCCTCGCACTTGTAACTAGTTTGATTTCCTGTGATACTTGTTTCCTCCATTGTAACATAACATTCTTTTTTCCTTTTTCAGGATTTAATAATATGAAAAATAAAAAATTATATATTATAAAAAAAAGAAAGCGGGGGAAGAATCAATATCTCTATTTTTTGTTGGCAACTGTTCTGGGTCATGTCACCCTTGAACAAAGCACCAATTTTTGAGTTAGTCACTCAAAAAGTTGGGTTTAGTATGGGTTTAGTATGACCTTAAGAAGCATGAACTTCATTTTTTACTCATCTGTCTGGTTACTCTTCTAGTCATTATGGAGAACTCATTGATGCTTCATGCACCATGGACTTATATCATTGTTCACTTTGTGTCAAGTTATTCCCAAGTCACCATTGTGTTGTGGTTATGTTCAAGGGATGTTTTATCCTGTGTCATCCATTTCTCAGTTGTCTCTTGACCACCCATGTTATCCTTCTTGGTTTTCAAATTTGTCTTAGTATCATTAGTAATTTTGTTATTTACTTGTGCTGGTGTGGAAGGTTTCCATTGACTTCTCATTGGTGGGTCAAATTTTATCTACTCTGACACATTACTATAAGCGTTTAACCTATAGTATCACCTTGGGCCTATTTTTATCATTGCTAGGTTACCTTGCACTCATCATATGTCATTCATCAATGGTCACTTACCGAGTGGTTTCCATTGTGCTCGATGTCAAGACTTTTATTCACACATTAGGATTCATGTAGTACCTTGGGTTCCATTTTCATCATTGGTGGAATTCCTTTTCTTTTTCATCGATTTTCATTATTGATCATTTCTTAGAGGGTCTCTACCACATGCTATTCCATATGGAACATGCTGGAGATGTACTTGGTGGTATGTCCTATTAATTTGTCATTTGAGTCCTTCCAAATTATTATCATTTTGTTCACTCATGTTGGATTATGGGGGTGTTGTTGTGTTTTCCTAACACCCATAAATTAGGTGATTGGGGTGCACATTTGAACCTATAAATATTTCAAATGGAGTCCACATTTTTAAAATTTGGAAATTTTCAATTAACCTCCACTTATTGATCATGAAGACCCAACAAGTTTTAAGAATTCAAAATCAATTTTAGTATTGCAAGTCTTCTTCATGAAAGGCCAATGGGGATGGTTTCTCTTTTGAACAAAAGAGAAGAAAATAAAAATATACTAAAAATAAGGAGATTTCTTGTTTCCATATTGTCATGAATATCCCTATGTGTCATCTTCATCCAACATTTTACGAAATGAAAACAAAGGTCATATGCCTAATATTGCCAATTTTCTCCATCTTTTGACATACCCCAACACTTAGTCATTTATCACGTCCTCTCTATACTACTTTCCCATACTCAGCTATTGTCCCATACTTAGCCAATTTATGAGTTAAAACCCATGTGGATAAACCAACACTCTCATTCCTCCACATGTACCATCAATCCACAGCCTCCATTTTATCCTCTGCATTCCTCAAATTGTAGCCCTTATTCTCATACTTAATCATTTTCCTTAGTCTCCATACTCCATACTCCATACTATGTCATTTTCCTTACTCTCTCATTAATTTCCTTACTCATATTCACACTCCACACTTCATTTCCATACTTTCCATATATAGTCCATTTTCATTTTTCATTTCCATACTTAATCATTTTCCATTTCCTATCTCTCCACATTGGATTGTCTTATATACTTAGTCACTTTTCTTTCCATTTTTACTTTTGCTTCAATTAACACTTTCACACTTAGTCATTTTCCTTACCTTGTGTGGAAATTCTCTCCTACGCATAGATTCCCTCCCATATACCTTTTCTCTGCACATGAACTGTAATCTACCTCAGCACATGAATTATTTATCCACAAGATTTTTCAACACTTAATTTATTTTCACTCTCCCTCATCACATGAACTATTTCTCCACAAGCTATTTCAATAATTAATTTATTTTCAAAGTTTTACTGTGTGGAGATTCTACATTTCAACCTTTTACTCCACACATTCCAAGTTATTTTTACTAATATTTACCAAGTGTTACACTCCTCTCCTATTTTTCCGCATCCCAAATTTCTCAGTAGTAACACTTAATTATTTTATCATTTTTTTTCTTCTAAATTTTTATTTCTCCCCCTCCTTTTGAATATTTGGACACGTGGTAGTGAAGTGGACCTATCACATTTGGACACATGATAGTGAAGTGTACCTATCACTAGGTAACAGTTGGATGATATTAAGTGGACACAAATGATTGGGTAGTGACTTGGCATGATGACTCGATGGTGAGGTGGAAACTAAAAGTTACATTGTGCACAAGCTACGAAGGGTTCCATGGCTCTCTCTAATTCACACCAAAATAATATGGGATGCCATTTTTTTGTAAAAGTGATATGAGACTTACCATAATGCATGTGGGATAAATAGGGTGGATTTATAAATTAAGGGATAAGAATTCATGTGACAAATAGAACAACGGTTGTTGAGTGCCCATCTTCTAGAGGCCATAACTTTTGATCCCGATGTCTAAATTGAGAAAGCGAGAGCTTATTGGAAATCTAGAGACGTGAAAAATAACCTAGAAATGGTTTCCATGGTTGAAATGATATATATCATTCCCTAAAAATTAAAATATATTTGTGACTATTTTGGGCTTGGTAGCTAATTATTTTTGAAAAATGGTTTATTAAAAGAAATTTATGAACATCTAAAGTGGGTCCCAGTTGATGGCACATATATATAAGTTCACATTTACAAAGGGTAAAATAGAACCCTAAACCTAACCCTAAATAAGATTCAAGAATATTATAAAATAAGAGGAGAAGCATATTCAAAGGTCAATAGTCAAGAGTTTTTGCAGTGGTGGTTTATTGTTGGAAGCAAGTTTTTCCTTTTCAAGTTTTTTTGAATTAACCTGCTTAAATTCCCCCCTCATTTTTCCTTCTTCTTGATTATTTTCATCAGGTTTTCCATGTATGTTTGGAAATAGGAAGATATGGGTTTGATCAACTTTCTCTAAGTTCTTCCAGTCATTTTTCATGATATTCTAGGTCAAGAGGAGAAAAGTCCCCGATTGTAAAAAGAAAATGCAGTTTATTTCAATTTATTTAATTTTCATTGAGATATTGTTGAGGTTTTTCAAACCCTTTTTTTTTAGACATTGTTAAACTTGTTACATTTGGGATATTATTATGAAGTTCTGCCACAAAGAACTATTCAAGTGTCATGTTGTTTTTATGAATTTGTGTGGTGATGTATCAATGGATTCTTGAGAAAATGATGCTTTACAAACTCCTTTGACATTAACACATAATTCCTTTAAAGTTCTTTGATGACTGTCCATTTTTGTATATATTTCATCTTGTAAAGTTAAAACTAATTTTGGGTTTACATTATTTTAAAAGGAAGAAAATTTTTATGTTGAAAGTCGACTTTGAACGCCATAGATAGAAATATTTAAAGACATATTTATTTCTTTTTCTTGAATGAGATGATGTGATTGACAAGTGCATATGTATATATTAGTTTTTACATCTATATATAGGAGTTTGTACAACAATATATAGGATTTTTGTTGGAAGAATTGTTGGGGTTTTCTACTACATGCATCTAAAGAATCTTCCAAATGTAAATAAAGAGGATTACCACCTCTATAAAAACACAAAGAGTATTTCTTGTCCCCCATAAGATTTTCTCTCAATGTTGGTCATTTTCTCTTAACAGGAAAACAATCGATAGGGTGATGTCTTAATTCCCTCATTCCCATGGATCTCTTCCTATTGAATTGGACACATTTTCTCTGGGAATGGGATTTAAAGACTTCATAATACATTGGGTCTTGTAGTAATTAGTAGTGGGTTCCTTACTATTGAAAATGAGAATACATCAATGTCCCTTGATTGATAGATTCTAGAAGTGTTCAACCTTAGCACATATATTCTCACTTGCTACATTGTAGTAGTTGCCTTGACACCCATTATCATTATTGATGGGTTATCTTGAGTTTGTTAATGGTATACATTAGTGACTAGTAATAAAATAGTGTCTCCCACGTGTTGACATCGAGGGACTAGAGAGTCTCCAACATCAACATTTTCAACCTCTCATGGGGGTAGAACAATATTACCAACTTAACGAGGACTTTGTCGAGTTCTCATTTTTTCAAGGGTCACATTTTTTACCTCATTTTTAAAAATGGTGCTACCGGTAGCACCCCCCTCCCTTTTTAGGTGGTATTTTGATATTTTAAATTTTTTTATCCATAATATTTCTAATATGTTTTTTCAATGCTTATTTTTCATCCATTTTCAAAATTTTCATTTATTTTTATTATTTATTTATTTTTATTCAATGATGTTTTTAGTCATTTTTCTATGCTTCTTTCAATCTTAAAATTTTTTTTACCATTTACTTTTTTGATGTTACGATTTTTCATATAACTGTGTCTTCTTAATTAATTTATTGTTCCATACTTTTAAAATATAGTGGAAAACACCATTTTTAACACATTGTTTACCTTTACTTCAATATATAGAAAAAATGTAGTTAAATAACACTATTTTTTAATATTTAACAAAAAAATATAATTCATTTTTTTTGATAAATTAAAAACTAAAAAAAACTAAGAAAAATAAAAGAATTGAAATTAAAAAAAAAAAAATTAAAAAGAAAATTTAGATAATAAAAAAGATTAAAGAGAAACTTAAAAAATTAAAGAGGAAAAAACAAAACAAAACAAAACAAATAGAAAAAAAAAATTAAAAAAAACAAATTTATGGCCCAAAAACTTTAGAAAAGTTTAAAATACACAAAGAACATTTAAAAATATATATTATAAAAAAAAAATTAACACACTTAAACTTCAAAATTGAATACAAAATAAAATAAAAATAAAAAATAAAAACTTAAAAAAAAAACATAAAATTACAAAATAAAAAATTATTTTTTATTAAAAAATTTTAAAATATGTAAAATTTTATGAAAAAACAAAAGCGTTAAAAACAACATATGCACCAGTGATGGGAGGCCATGTGGGGTGATGTTGGACATCACCCCGCCTCTCAGGGGCTAAGCCTTGGTCCCACGGGACCAAGGTTTAGCCTATGGGGACTGGGGTGATGTCGAACATCACCCCATCCCCATAGGGCTAAAACCTAGTCCCACGGGGCCAAGGCTTAGCCCCTGGGGGTTGGGGTGATGCCCAAGATCACCCCCCATGACACCCATGGTGCCCAACCAACCCATGCAACAGTTGGGCGCCATGGGTGTCATGGGGGGTGACGTCTGACATCACTGCAGCCCCCACGGGCTAAGCCTTAGCCCTGTGAGACCAAGGATTAGCCTATGGGGGCTAGGGCGATGCTGAGCATCGCCTCCTATGGTACCCCAATAATATGTAGGTTTGTAATTTTGTTTTGGTTTTAATTTTAATTAAAATTTTATGTTATTTCAATTGCAAAATTGTATTTTATTTTATTTTTAATTTTATTTTTTGTTTTAAATGTTTTTAAATTTGTTTATATTTGTGTTTTCTATTTTTTTACTTTAGTTTCAATTAAAATTGATAGTTTTTGTATTGTAATATTGCTTTTAATTTTCTTTTTTATTTATTTATTATTATTTTTTTAAAATATGCTTAGAAGTTTATGTTAAAATTGGTTTTAAAATTTTCTTTTTATTCTTTCATTATTGATTTTATTAAAATTGTTTTGTTTTCATTTAAATATTGTTTTTAAAATATATATTTTTGAATTTTTTTGTCTTTTATTTTAATTTTAAAGTTTTAGTTTAGGATTTTTGAATATTTTTTATTTTAGATTTTTTTTTTT
>ML777162.1:324136-352293 GCA_009831015.1 Picea engelmannii
TTTTTTAATGTAAATTAAAAAAAATAAAAAATAAAATTGTAAATAAATTTTCAAGTGATCATTTGGGTCCAATTTTGGGTTGTTTATTTACACAGGGTTTTGTTGTCAATATCACAATTTCAAGTAGGTCGTAAATAGCTATGATTTTCACGTTCAGAAAAAAACTTTTTGTTTTATGTAACATCACTTTTTGATTTAAGTGTTGATTTTAAGGTTTTTCTGAGGTACTGTTCGAGTTTTGAAGGCCATGTTTGAAAAATGTTGTAATTTTGACCCCGTTTAAAAAATGTGCTACCGGTAGCACAACTTTTTGATTTGGGGGTTAATTTTCATGTTTTTTATGCAAAAATATGGATTTAAGGGCTAAAGTTCTCGTTTTGAGGTCACAGTTCTCGTTAAGTCGATAACTATGTTTTAGGCGAGAAGAGAAGGGAGTGTCACCCTAGGCTTAAAGCCTCAGAAAAGAAAGCGCATTAAACTCTAGGCCAATTTTCTCCTAACCTACAGTCCATGCATAGATTCCTTTGCCTTGTAATTTTCCTTTTAGTAATATTTAATTTTTATTTAATTTATGATCTTTATGCTATTTTACAATTTAATTACTTTATACATTTGAAGTAACAAAATTAAAAATAAATAAAGGAAATGCAAATAAATAAAAAATAAAATGGAAATGATTTTGTTTTTATTTTAGCAAAAGAAAGTAACTAAAGCAAAGTTAACTAAAAGATAGAGAAAGTTAATAAACTATGTTAGTTTTAAATTAATTTAACTATAGGAAAAGTTTATTACATAACATTAGTTTGAAGAATAGAGAAATAACATTTTTGATAATATAATATTTTTATATTTTCATTTAGAAGTTAGGATTTAATTAAAAAATAATAAAATCAAAATAGTAAAATAAACAAAAGTTTATGCACACTAACCAATTAATAAATAGAACTTTATAAGCATGATTATTTACAAAATAAACATGTTATGTTTGTCATTTTATAATTTTATCTATTTTTTATTTCTAAATTCAAAGTGTTAAATTAATAAAGACGAGGAAAACTAAGGACTTTAAAGAAAAATCAAAGAGATAGTTCTGAGTGAGAAATAAATAATTTTTCATTAAAAAGGCTTCCCATACAATTTCATAAATATTCAAAATCTACAAGTCTCTACGTAGACTAGGGCCATATATATGGTCTTTAGCCCTTCTAGACACAATGTACAATAGAAAGACCAAGCATGGAAAGGAAAAAAAAGAAAGCTGAGCCAGAAGTGGAATGGAGAAATGGTGGCGGATCACAAAGAGGAAACCTGCATATAGAAACTGATTAGCACTGAATAAAATTGAGCCTTAATACAACAAACTAACAAGTAAACCTTTACCTTGTGAAGGCTAGCAAGTTCATCCTCGCGTTATCCTTATCACTGCTTCGCTAGACCCCCTACTGCCGATGATTCTGTCAATCCTTGTTGAAGATGTTAAAGAAGAATGAATAGAAACAATCCTCACAGCAATCCAGGCATATCTATATCTGAATTTTCTGCCAAGGTTCTCTCTCAAAATTTTCTATCTAAAAATATCTTCTTCAAAAAAACTCTGTTCAGAAAAATTCCTCTCCTTCCTATGCTTGCTAGGCACTTCTTCTTTTATCTCCTTTGGTGAAACATTTCTTCAGTTAAACAGTTCCATAACTGAACTCAAACAACCCATATATTACTTAAAAAAAATAATTTGTTTTAATTGTTTCTGTGTCATTCGTTTGCGTTTTCTTAAATAGTGTTTATAATTATTTTCCATCGGATTTTAATATGATGCAGATATTCCAATTTCGTTAATCTAAATATAATTCTAATGGTTATATTTTTGAATGCTGGCCAATGGAATATTCCTGCTTCATGCAACAGATTCGGTATCCCAAAAGGTTTGTTTTGAGTGGGCTTATAAACCTCTTTCGATGCTCCTTTATCTATTCGTTTGTGGTTGAGGACTTGCACTACAATGTAGCTCCTTATAATCAGACTATATGTTATAGTCACGATCTTTGTGATCCCTGCCTATG
Organism: Picea engelmannii; assembly: GCA_009831015.1. Taxonomy (NCBI): domain Eukaryota; kingdom Viridiplantae; phylum Streptophyta; class Pinopsida; order Pinales; family Pinaceae; genus Picea; species Picea engelmannii. The sequence goes on from ML777162.1 coordinate 326,194, forward strand.
CTATGACTACATGATCAGCTGTGGTGCCTTTCTCTGTCCCAATGTCTGTCTCCTGAAGGTTTCATACTGTTCCTTTCCCAACAGACCCAGTGTTGAAGCGATACTAAATCAAGTGCTTCAGATCTTTGGACATTCTTATTTGTCGCATAATCTAGTACTTGTAACGATACATACCAGTTAACTTCCCTACATGTGAAAATGTATACTATAATTCATCTTCCAACTAGAAAGCATCTACATTTCCTAGTCGAAATTATGTATTGCATCAACACCTAGCTTTGTTAATCACAAAATTTCATGACATAAATGGAAAGCATTTCTAAAACGTGACTTTTTACGCTCCTTGGTTGTGAGTGTCTTCACGGGATTCAGATTAAAATTTTAATCAAGATGAAGATAATTCAAGTTCTTTCGGTGAATAAGAATATTAAACATATTGTAACCCTGTCTACAAACTTGAAGCCCCGCCTCTGCCCAATCTAGCTTAGTTGTTTGGAAAAATTTGGTATATGGTAGGGAATGAAATACATATTTCTTCTTTTGAACCTTTGGAGGCCTCTGATGAAGTTCATTCAACACATAACACTTTACGAGCTTCTGATAGATCACAAGAACCTTCACTGGATATGTGGGAGGAGAGTGTCCTTTGTACCAATTAGAAACAAGAGGAATATCTTCCACTCGTCGCATACGACCTGATCGGATATTGAATGGTAGTGGAGAAAAAAATAATGAAATACATGCAATTGTTGTATGTTTTTGAGATTTCTCTCTCTTGATTGCAGGAAAGTGTAGCCTTTCTGCTAGTGGTCGTGGGGCTCACACCTTACACTCAGAGCCTCTTACACATAAACATCCTTTTCAGAAGTAGTCATGTATTGCCTCTGTGGTGAGACCCTTGAAGATACTTGGAATTGATCTACCAAAGTAAACTGTTTGATGACGCAAATTCCAAATCCAATTTCGAGAAACCTCAATTGGATGAAAGCTTGTTTCCTGATCAACAAAGACCTCATTAACTTTTAAAATAAGTCCCATTCAATGGAAATATGCCTCTCATTGTTGTTCTACAAGGCATCAACAATGTGCCCTTGATTGTTGTGTCAATAAGGCATCTCATATTAGTACAGGAATCACAACTTTCTTATGGACATGGAGACTCCTCCAATGTATATGAAGTGCAGGAGCATGGTACTGTTTCTTCTCTCTTTTCTAACATTTCATCTAGACTCCATATAGCAAGAAGATAAATGTTGATTAAGGTTGGTTTTCATTGATGTCAACCCTTGAAGAAATTCCGGTAGCACAAAGGTTTGGGTAATGGACCCAAGTTTTTTTTGTGTAAAGATGACTCATTATTGTCTTGTCATGGTTGATAAGAAATACAAATGGATGAACTTCAAAGTGGTCCCCTTATGGTGAAATCCCTCACGGGAAGACGCTTTGTGGATAGAGTTATCCTAGAAGTATGGTTAGAGAACCCATGCTTATTTGTGGAACAATGAGACGAAGTTCAGTGAATTTGTCAGTGAAACTATCCTAGATGGATAGTGCTTGCCATGCCATTTCCGGTGGTATGTGGAACGTCACATAAATCCTCAAGGTTAGAGAGTTATGGCCATGTGAAGTTGAAGGACCCTCATGAGTCATCTAGAATCCCCAAAAATTCAAAGTGTTTGCAAAATAAATTATTTAAATAAGAAAGTCAATGAAGAACTCCCTAAAATAAGGAAAGTGGGATGCTACATGAAAGTATAAATAAGAGGCAAGGCTCTTTGATTTAATCACACTTGAACACATTGAACATATTTTGTTGTGTGAGTCTTATTGCAAGTACTCATTGATACATCTAAAGTTGTGAAAGTCTGAGGTAGTACGAAGGGTTGATGACAAAATTCTTGGAATTACAGCGAATACTAAAAACCTTATTTTCAGAGGCGTACAAGGGTTGACAATGTATTAGTGTGCATACACACGGAGGCTGACAATGTATTAGGGTGCATACATGTTGGTAAAGCCATGGAAACTTGAGAAGATGAAGATGCAGAGGTTCTAGATTGTGATATCAAGCTCTCAAGAAGGTCTACAATGCTTAGATACATCAGATCTATCCATTGGTTCAAAAGGTATGTATTATTTCTATGAATAGTTGGATTTTGATGTATGCATGAGAAATGGTTATGGAGATTTGAGGATTCTCCCTAGAGAGACTAGTGGTTGCATGGAATCGTCTGCATAAGTCATATCTATAGAAATACAGTGATGGTATATTTATCATTGATACTTCTTGTTGAGGAACATATTTTATTTCTTGGCATATGGATAAGGGTTTTTGTGGTACATGGTTGAGAGCTTGTATTTGTGAAGTGGTTGATGTATTGAGAGAATGAATATCATAAAGGGTTTGATGACTAGATCATGTGAGGGTTATTATACTTGTTCATGATTACACACACCTATATGGCACGAGACTAGATATATATATATATATATATATATATATATATATGATTTGGGTAAAGGTTATGTATGAGGATGCATGCACAGGGTACATTTACGGTCTAGATACAGTGACAGGTTACAGATCTATGTGAAAGAAGTTACACAGGGTTAGAATTTTTTAGAAGAAAGAAAACCCCAGTTTTCAGAAGGCATATGCAGGTTGCATAACAGTTTGGTTGTGTACATACACAATCTTCATAACAGATAGGGCACATACATACACATGCTTCAACAGTCCAAGTCACATACCTGTTGCAATTTTGTTGATACATGTTCAACTTAGGTACAGATTGATTACAAGGAAATTGTACATGTTGGATGCAGGTCAGTGGTACAGGTTGATACAGTTGTACGTGGTATATCTCACAATTATAGTGTGACAGTGGTTTCATCAGGGCGGTTGGACGAGGAAAGGAAAAGTGGTTGTATCCACCTTCCGGTTGTAGCCAAAAAACATAGGGGGTTGTAGCCTCCCTCTGGTTGTAGCCAGAGAATTGGGGAGTTGGAGCTTCCCTCAAGTTGTATCCTGAGAAACTAGGGGGTTGGTGCCTCCTTCCAGTTGTATCTGGAAAACAAAGGAAGTTGGTTCTTCGAATGAATGTAATTCTTCAAGACATATAAGAAAACAAATTCTGTGGTTTTCTCCCACTTTGGGTTTCCATGTAAAATAATGGTGTACTGTGTATGTGTATGATTGTTCATTTGTTCATTGCTTATTTTCTTTGCAATTATTGGATGATAATTCTACATTGATATAACAATTGGATTATATGGTTAAAAATGATTAGATTTCTCTATTACTGATTCACCCCCCCTCTTAGTAATCCAACAATTGGTATCAGAGTAGGTTCCTTCAGAAATCAGTTTAACAACTGAAAGGTAGATCATGGAGAGAAACAACTTGTATAAAAATGGAATACCATAATTTGATGGACATAAGTATTCATTTTGGAGCATAAGGATGAAGACATATATACAGTCACAGGGATTTGAAATTTGGCAATCAATTGTAGATGGATACATAGTACCAGCAATTCTGCCAACAAATGACAAAGCAATGAAACTCTGTCATAATAATTCCAAAGCCACAAATGAAATTTTGAATTGTCTTGGTGAAATGATATTCACTAACATTTCACATTGTAAATCTGCTAAAGAGATCTGGGAAAAACTTCAAAATATTTATGAAGGAGATTCAAAATTCAAAGCAACAAAGCTTCAAACTTACAGAGGCCAGTTTGAACAACTAAATATGAAGGAATATGAGAATATTGTAGATTACTTCTTACGAGTCGATGAAACAATAAATGCAATCATGGGATTGGGAGAAGAAATCAAAGAATCTGTAATTGTTCAAAAGGTACTAATATCTCTTCCTATGAGATTTTACCCTAAGATATCAACACTAGAAGAAAGAACAGATCTAAACTCAATAAGCATGGATGAACTACATGGAATATTCACAGCATATGAAATGAGAAATGAACATGAAAATCCATATGTAAAATAAACAACCTTCAAATCATCCAAAATATCAAAGAAAAGGGAAAACAACAAGAAAAATAACATAACAACAATAGTGACATCTCAGAAGATGATGAAGAAGTGGCCAACTTTGTCAAAAGACTGAACAAGGGAATCGACGATAGGTATAGAGGTAAGCTTCCTTTAATTGTTTTTAATTGTGATGGTATTGGTCATTTTGCTAACAAATGTCCTCATAAGAAAAAGAGAAATGATGAAGGTTAATAAAAAAGAAAACAAACATATAAAGGAAAAAGAACCACACAGAAAGTTTTCAAGAAAATCTTATGCACCAAAGAAGACATCTCATCATCAGATGAATATGAAGTTAGTGACACTGAGACATAAAGAGTTCTATTCATGGTAGTAGAAGACTCTGATAAAGAAGAATCCAAAGAAGAAGATGAAGAAGCCAAAGAAGAATATGAATAAGTCGAAGAAGAAATTGAAGAGGCAGAAGTTGACTACCGAGAGGAATTGTTGAGTGCCATAGAAGTTATCAGAAGAGAAAAGAGGAAAAACAAGAAGCTACAAGAAGAACTAGACAAGAAAGAAGACACTTAGGAATTAGAATAAATGCTCACAAATTTTAAGGTTCAAATTTAAGAAGATAAAAGAATTGAGGAATTACTCAAAGAACAACTAGAAGGAAGAGACATGATCATTGAAAATTTGAAAGCATAAATTGTCACATTAAGAAATGATCTTCAAAATAAAAATATGCAGAACAACTCAAAATTTTTGAATGACATTATCAACAGTCAAAGGCCTAATCATGACAAGTCTAGACTTGGATACAATCACACAGAAAAGGGATCGAGCTCAAAAAAAACATAACAAGAAACATATCCAAAAATCTATGCAGAAACAATCAAAGGGGATATGAAGGTCTACAGAGAAAATTATAGGGACACTCCTCCACCAAGAAGATTCAGTTTTCGGAATCAATGACCGACAGAAACATATATGCCTCAAGAATAAGAAGGATTCATAAGAGCACCTCCTTTCAAAAGATATTCAACTCCCAGGTACCAAACTATCTTTTTTGTTTTATGTTATGCATGTAATAATTTTGGACATAAAGATGTGAATTACAGAGCTAACAATAGGAACATAAACAACTTTGAAATTCATAAACAAAAGGGTTATCCAAGAAGGCCTAGTGAGACACATAGAAGAAGTTACAACAGGTTTGAGTCATTGAGCACCGAAGTGGAATGCTACAAGTGTAACAACTTTGTACACATGGACAAATATTGTAGAATGACAATCCCTCCTAGAGAACCACAACAGAACAACAACAATCACAGACAGGAACCTCAGAAAAGGATATGGATAAGAAAGCATAATCAATACAACAATGAAGAATGCACACTCACTCTACAAGCTAAGAAGAAGAAACGTGGTTGGTATGTTGACAATGGTTGTTCAAAACACATGACAGGTGATAGAGACAATTTTCTCACTTTAAGTAAAGAAAGAGATGGATTAGTCTCCTTCGAAAATGATGATTCAACTAAAATCATTGGAAAAGGCATAGTCAGAATTGGGAACAAGAATACAAAGGCAAAATTTTTTATACTAGTAGAAGATATGAAACATAATCTTCTAAGTGTGATTCAAATGTGTTAACAAGGTCATAAATTTACTTTCAATTCACAAAAGTGCGAGATAAGAAAATAAGGTTCAGGAAAATTGATTGCTACAACTGCGAGAACTTCAATCAACATATATGTGTTAAGTGAAATTGTAAATGAAAAGTGTTGTCTAGGAAAGGAAGATGAAAGTTGACTATGGCAAACATAATGGGCCACATACATTTTGATAACCTTGTCAAAGTCAGCAAAAGAGAACCAGTCAAAGAAATTCCCCAGATCACGAAACCAACCAACACTTTATGCAAGTATTGTAAACAAGGAATGAAAACAAAGACCAAGTTCAAATCAAAGGAATATTCAATGACAAGACCACTGAAAATTGTGCATAATGATCTAGTTGGACCAACTGCAACAAAGGGTTTAAAATGTGAGAAATACTTTATGTTATTAGTTGATGATTATACAAGAATGACCGTAGTTTGCTTTCTCAAGAATAAGTCATAATCTTTTGAAAACTTCAAGATCCACAAGGAAATGGTTGAAAATGAAATGGATTCAAAAATCAAATGCTTGAGATCTGATAATGGAGGAGAGTTCACTTCAAAGGAATTTATGGAATATTGCAGTAGTCATGGAATAAAAAGGAAATTATCCATTGCTAGGAAACCTCAACAGAATGGATTTGTTGAAAGAAAGAAAATGATAGTACAAGAAATGACTCAAACAATGCTAATGGATTGCAAATTGACAGATATTTTTTGGACACAGAAAGTGCATACAATAGTTCACATTCAAAACAGAGTAATTCTCAGAAACAACATTGACAAAAATCCCTACGAGCTATGGAAAGGAAGACCAGAAAATGTGAAGCACTTCAGAGTTTTTGGAAGAAAATGCTACATCAAAAGAGAAGATGGAAGAATGAGAAATTTTGAATCTCGTGTGGAAACAAGAGTACTTGTTGGTTAGTCAAGTACAAGGAAAGCATACAAGTGTTACAACCTGAGATTGAACAAAGTTGTGGAAAGCATCAACATAACAATTGATGAAACAAGTAGACAAGAATTAAAGGCAGAAGAAAACGAATCAATGGAACAACTTTACGAAGAAGAAATATAACATGAAAAAGAAGGGGAATATGAAGAGGATCTAATAGAAGTAGAAGAGCAAGTTCATCAAGTGCCTCCAAAGACACCTAGCAGACAAGTACAGAAGAATCATCCTTCAGATCATATTATCGGGAACAAAGATGCAGGAGTTGAGACTAGAAGAAGAATGCATTCACCACAAAAAACACACCTAGCACTCACATCTATGATTGAACCAACCTGTTTTGAAGATGCCAGGAAGGATGAATTTTGTAATAAGGCCATGGATGAGGAATTGGATCAAATAAAGAAAAATGACACTTGGGAATTGGTTCCTAGACCAAAGGACAAGAATGTGATCGACAGAAAGTGGGTATACAGGAATAAATGGAATGAATATGGACATGTTACAAGGAAAAAGGATAGATTGGTATGTAAAGGATATGCACAATTTGAAGGAATCAATTTTGAAGAGACATCTTCCCCAGTTGCCAGAATGGAAGAAATCTGATTTATTTTAGCTTATGCAAGCTCCAAAAATATTAAAGTGTATCAGATGGACATAAAATCAACTTTTCTGAATGGGGAACTTGAAAAAGAAGTCTACATTGAACAACCAAAAGGATTTAAGTTGTCATCGAACACATATTATGTGTGTAAATTAAAGAAGGCCTTGTATGGTCTAAAACATGCTCCTAGAGAATGGTACTCTAGACTGGATAAATATTTACAGTAGGCAAGGTTCATAAAAGGAAGTGCAGACAACAACCTCTAAATCAAGGTAAGTCAAGATAGTATTTTATTAATTGAAGTTTATGTTGATATTATTTTTGGTAGTGATGATGATGGGTTAAGCCAGAAATTTGCAAAGGATATGTAGAATGAATTTGAAATTTCATTACTTGGAGAACTATCCTTCTTTTTGGGACTTCAGATATGTCAAAGAAACCAAGGAATTTTTATTTCTCAAACCAAGTATATCAGAGAAATGATAAAGAGGTTTGGAATGGAATATTGCAAACCAGTTATCACTCCCATGGAAACCAGTTGCACATTGAGAAAAGGTGATGATTCAAAGTCTATAGATCAGAGAAAATATCGGTCAATGATTGGTAGCCTACTATATGTGATAGCATCCATACCATATGTAATGCAAGAAGTTGGAAAGGTGGCATGATTTCAAGCAGCACCAAAGGAATCACATGTATTAGTAGTGAAGAGGATTTTTAGATATCTCAAAGGAACATAAGAGTTTGGATTATGGTATCCAAAAGGAAATGATCTATCACTTATTTCCTACACAGATGTAGATTGGGAAGTTTGTATTGATGACCGATGAAGCACTAGTGGAGCAACGCTCTACTTGGGTGAGTGTTTAGTATCATGGATAAGAAAGAAGAAACCTTCAAATCACCCAAAAGATCAAAACAAAAGGGAAAGAAACAAGAAAAAGAACATAGCAGAAATATTGACATCTAGAAAGATGATGAAGAAGTGGCCAAGTTTTTCAAAAGACTGTACAAGGGAACCGACGATAGGTATAGAGGTAGGATTCCTTTAATTTGTTTTAATTTTGATGGTATTGGTCATTTTTATAACAAATGTCCTTATAAGAAAAAGAGAAAGGATGAAGGTTACTAAAAAAGGAAACAAACATATAAAGGAAAAAGAACCACAAAGAAAGTTTTTAAGAAAAGCTTATGTACCAAAGAATACATCTCATCAGCAGATGAAGATGAAGTCAGTGACAGTGAGACAAAAAGATTTCTATTCATGGCAGTAGAAGACTTTGATAAAGAAGACTCCAAAGAAGAATATGAAGAAACCAAAGAAGAATATGAAGAAGTCGAAGAACAAATTGAAGAGGTAGAAGTTGACTACCAAGAGGAATTGTTGAGTTCCATAGAAGTTATCAGAAAAGAAAGGAGGAAAAACAAGAAGCTACAAGTGGAACTAGACAAGAAAGAAGACACTCAGGAATTAGAACAAATAATCACAAATTTGAAGGTTCAAATTGATGAAGATAAAAGAATTGAGGAACCACTCAAAGAACAGATAGAAGGAAGAGACATGATCATTGAAAATTTGGAAGTAGATATTGTCACATTAAGAAAGGATATTCAAAAGATAAATATGTAGAACAACTCAACATTTTTGAATGACATTATCAACAGTCAAAGGCCTAATCATGACAAGTTCGGACTTGAATACAATCAGACAGAAAATGGATCAAGATTGAAAAGAAAATAACAAGAAACATATCCAAAAAGCTATGTAAAAAAAATCAAAGGGGATATGAAGGTCTACAAAGAAAATTACAGGGACACTCCTCCACCAAGAAGATTCAGATTTCAGAATTAACGACCGACATAAACATATATGTCTCAGAAAGAATAAGGATTCATAAGAGCACCTCCTTTCAGAATATATTCAACTCCCAACTATCAAACCATCATTTTTGGTTTATGTTATTCATGTAATAATTTTGGACATAAAGCTGTGAATTGTAGAGCTAACAACAGGAACATAAAAAAGTTTGAAATTCATACACAAAAGGGTTATCCAAGAAGGCCTAGTGAGACACATAGAATAAGTTACAACAAGTTTGAATCATCAAGCACTGAAGTGGAATAATACAAGTGTAACAACTTTGTACACATGGACAAATATTTCATAACGAAAATCCCTCCTAGAGAACCACAACAGAACAACAACAATCACATACATGAACCTTAGAAAAGGACATGGATAAAAAAGCATAATCAATACAACAATGAATAATGTACACTCGCTCTACAAGATAAGAAGAACAAATGTGGTTGGTATGTTGAAAGTGATTGTTCAAAACACATGACAGGTCATAGAGACAAGTTTCTTACTTTAATTAAAGAAAGAGATGGATCAGTCTCCTTCGAAAATGATGATTCAACTAAAATCATTGGAAAAGGCACAGTCAGAATTGGGAACAAGAATACAAAGGAAAAACAAATTCTACTAGTAAAAGATATGAAACATAATCTTCTAAGTGTGATTCAAATGTGTGACCAAGGTCATAAAGTTACCTTCAATTCAAAAAAGTGTGAGATAAGAAAACAAGGTTCAGGAAAATTGTTTGCTACAACTGCGAGAACTTCAATCAACATATATGTGTTAAGTGAAATTGGAAATGAAAAGTGTTTTCTAGGAAAGGAAGATGAAAGTTGTCTATGGAATAGAACAATGGGTCACATGCATTTTGATAACCTTTTCAAAGTTAACAAAAGAGAAGAAGTCAAATAAATTCCCCAGATCACGAAACCAACCAACACTTTATGCAAGAATTGTCAACAAGGAAAGAAAACAAAGACTAGGTTCAAATCAAAGGAATATTCAATGACAAGACCACTGGAAATTGTGCATACTAATCTAGTTGGACCAACTACAACAGAGGGTTTAAAAGGTGCAGAATACTTTATGTTATTAATTGATGATTATAGAAGAATGACCGTAGTTTGCTTTCTCAAGAATAAGTCTGAAGTTTTTGAAAACTTCAAGATATACAAGGAAATGGTTGAAAATGAAATGGATTCGAAAATCAAATGCTTGAGATCTGATAATGGAGGAGATTTCAATTCAAAATAATTTATGGACTATTGCAACAGTCATGGAATAAAAAAGAAATTCTCCATTGCTAGGACACCTCAACAGAATGGAGTCGTTGAAATAAAGGATAAGACAGTATAAGAAATAGCTCAAACGATGCTAATGGATTCCAAATTGACATATATTTTTTGGACATAGGCAATGTATACAAAAATTCACATTCAAAAAAGAGTAATGCTCAAAAAAAACATTGCAAAACTCCCTACGAGCTATGGAAAGGAAGACCAACAAATGTGAAGCACTTCAGAGTTTTTGGAAGCAAATGCTACATCAAAAGAGAAGATGGAAGAATGGGAACGTTTGACTTTCGTGTGCAGAAAGGAGTACCTGTTGGTTAATCAAGTACAAGGAAAGCACACAAGTGTTACAACTTGAGATTGAACAAAGTTGTGGAAAACATCAACGTAACAATTGATGAAACAGGTAGACAAGAATTAAAGGAAGAAGAAAATGAATCAATGGAACAACTTTACGAAGAAGAAACAAAATATGAAAAAGAAGGGGAATATGAAGAAGATGCGACAGAAGAAGGAGAGCAAGTTCAGCAAGTGCCTCCAAAGATACTTAGTATACGAGTACAAAAGAATCATCCTTCAGATCATCTTATCGAAAACAAAGATGCAGGAGTTGAGACTAGAAGAAGAATGCATTCACCAGAACAAACACACCTAACACTCACATATACGATTGAAACAACCTATTTTGAAGAGGCTAGGAAGGATGAATTTTTGAATAAGGCCACAGACGAAGAATTGGATCAAATAAAGAAAAATGACACTTGGGAATTGGTTCCTAGACCAAAGGACAAGAATGTGATCGACATAAAGTGGGTGTACAGGAATAAATGGAATGAAGATGGACATGTTACAAGGAAAAAATCTAGATTGGTATGTAAAGGATATGCACAGGTTGAAGGAATCGATTTTGAAGAGACATTTTCCCCAATTGCCAGAATGGAAGCAATCTGATTTCTTTTAGCTTATGCATGCTCCAAAAATATTAAAGTGTATTAGATGGACATAAAATCAACTTTTTTGAATGGGGAACTTGAAGAAGTCTACATTGAACAACCAGGAGGATTTCAGTTGTCAGAGAACACATATTATGTGTGTAAATTAAAGAAGGCCTTGTATGGTCTAAAACAGGCTCGTAGAGCATGGTACTCTAGACTAGATAAATATCTACAACAGGCAGAGTTCAGAAAATGAAGTGTAGACAACAATCTCTACATCAAGGTAAGTCAAGATAGCATTTTATTAATTGAATTTTATGTTGATGATATTATTTTTGGTAGTGAGGATGACAAGTTAAGCCATAAATTTGCAAAGGATATGCAGAATGCATTTGAAATGTCATTACTTGGAGAACTATCCTTCTTTTTGGGATTGCAGATACGTCAAAGTAACCAAGGAATTTTTATTTCTAAAACCAAGTATATCAGAGAAATTCTAAAGAGGTTTGGAATGAAAGATTGCAAACCAGTTATCACTCCCATGGAAATCAATTGCAAGTTGAGAAAATGTGATGGTTCAAAGTCTATAGATTAGAGGCAATACATGTCAATGATTGGTAGCCTACTATATGTGATAGCATCCAGAACATATGTAATGTAAGTAGTTGGACAGGTGGCATGATTTCAAGCAACACCAAAGGAATCACATGTATTAGTAGTGAAGAGGATTTACAGATATCTTAAAGGAACATAAGAGTTTGGATTATGGTATCCAAAAGGAAATGATCTATCACTTATTGCCTACACAGATGCAGATTGGGCAAGTTGTATTGATGACTAACGAAGCACCAGTGGAAAAATGTTCTACTTGGGTGAGTGATTAGTATCATGGATAAGAAAGAAAAAATCAACTGTATCTTTATCTATAGCCGAGGCAGAGTATATTGCAGCATCAACATGTTGTACACGAGTTCTATGGATGAAACAAACTATGATAGATATACAGGTTGAGTATGATGAGCCCATTCCAACCTATTGTGATAATACAAGTTTCATCAGTATCTCAAAGAACCTAGTGATGCACTCCAAAATGAAGCACATTCAAATCAAGTATCACTTTCTACAGGAACAGGTTGTAGAAAATAAAATCAGAGTTGAGTATGTGGGCATAAAAGAACAAGTGACAGACATCTTTACAAAACCACTTCCATGGGAAACCTTTGAGTATCTTCGTTAGAGACTTGGAGTTATTTCTACTCCAAAATGAATTCTTTTGAATGCTTATATTATATGTATTATATGTACACGAGGAAGAACCATAAAGATGATAGTTCAATCAGGGGGAGAAACCCCGTATGGAAATATACCTTTGCCATTGATGACAAGGGGGGAGAGATTTATTAGATTCAGAGGATAGAGGCATGATTCCAGGGGGAGAAATGGTCACATAGATGCAGAGGACAAAGGCATGGTTTTAGGGGGAGCATGAGTGATATGACTTCAGTATTGCATGACATGACTTTAGTATTGCATCAGAGTGTTTCCATCAATGCCAAAGGGGGATATTGTTGATTAAGGTTGGTTTTCATTGATGTCAACCATTGAAGAAAGTATGGTAGAACAAAGGTTTGGGTAATGGACCCAAGTTTGTTTGATGTAAATATGAATCATTATTGTCTTGTCATGGTTGATAATAAATACAAATGGATGAACTACAAAGTGGTCCCCTTATGGTGAAATCCCTCATGGGAAGATGCTTTGCAGATTGAGTTATCCTAGAATTATGGTTAGAGAACCCATGCTTAATTGAGGAATAATTAGGTGAAAGTCAATGAATTTTTTAGTGAAACTATCCTAGATGGATAATGTTTGTCATGCCATTTCCAGTGGTATGTGGAACGTCACATAACTCCTCAAGGTTAGAGAGTTATGGCCATGTGAAGTTGAAGGACCCTCATGAGTCATCTAGAAGCCCCAAAAAGTCAAAGTGTTTGCAAAATAAATTATTTAAATAGTAAAGTTAATGGGTAAATCCCTAAAATAAGGAAAGTGGGATGCTACATGAAAGTATAAATAAGAGGCAAGGCTCTTTCATTTAATCACACTTGAACACATTGAATATCTTTTGTTGTGTGATGATTATTGCAAGTACTCATTGATACATATGAAGTTGTGAAAGTCTAAGGTATTACTAAGGGTTGACGACGAAATTCTTGGAATTAAAGCGAATACTAAAAGCACTATTTTTGAGGCATATGTAGGCTGATAGTGTATTAGGGTGCATACGTACACAGACTGACAGTGTATTAGGGTGCATACATGTTGGTAAAGCCATGGAAACTTGAGAAGATGAAGATGCAGAGGTTCTAGATTGTGAGATCAAGCTCTTAGGAAGGTCTACAGTGCTTAGATACATCATATCTATCCATTGGTTCAAAAGGTATGTCTTATTTCTATGAACAATTGGATTTTGATGTATGCATGAGAAATGGTTATGGAGATTTGAGGATTCTTCATAGAGATACTAGTGGCTACATGGGATATTATGCATAAGTCAGATCTACATAAATACAGTGATGGCATATTTATCATTGATATTTCTTATTGAGGAACATCTTGTATTTATTGGCATATGGCTAAGGGTTTTTGTGGTATATGTTTGAGAGCTTGTATTTGTGAAGTGGTTGATGTATTGAGAGGTTGAATATCATAAAGGGTTTGATGAATAGATCATGTGAGGGTTATTATACTTGTTCATGATTACACACACCTATATGGCACATGAATAGAGAGAGATATATATGCTTTGGGTAAAGATTATGTATGAGGATGCATGCACGTGGTATAGTTACATTCTGGATATAGTGAAAGGTTACAGATCTATGTGAAAGAAGTTACACAGGATTAAAAGTTTTCAGAAGAAATAAAACCCTAGTTTTTAGAAGGCATACGAAGATTGCATAAAAGTTTGGTCGTGTACATACGCGGGATGCACAATATATAGGGAGCGTACATACATGAGCTGCAACACTACAAGTCACATACTTGTAATTTTGTTGATACATGTTTATCTCAGGTACATATTGATTATAGGGAAATTGTACAGATTGGATGCAGGTCAGTGGTACAGGTGGATATAGTTGTACAATGGTATATCTCATAGTGATAGTGTGACAGTGGTTGCATCAAGGTGATTGGAAGGGGAAAGGATAGGTGGTTGTAGCCACCTTCCGATTGTTGCCAGAAAACATAGGGGGTTGTATCCTCCTTCTAGTTGTAGACAGATAATTGGGGAGTTGGAGCTTCCGTCAGGTTGTAGCTTGAGAAACTAGGGGGTTGGTGCCTCATTCTAGTTGCGGCTGGAAAAAAAGGAAGTTGATGCTTCCAATGAATGTAATTCTTCAAGACATATAAGAAAAAACATTCCATGGTTTTCTCCCTCTTTGGATTTCCACGTAAAGCACTGATGTATTGTGTATGTGCATGATTGTTAATTTGTTCATTACTTATTTACTCTGCAGTTATTAGATGATAATGCTACATTGATATAAAACTTGGATTATATTGTTAAAAAGGATTATATTCTTTATTACTGATTCACCCCCCCTCTCAGTAATCCAATAATAAAAACATGGGTTATCTAGTTCTCTAGGACCAAGATCACTTAAAAGATGATGGTTATATGGAATTTCATATACTCGATGCTCAGTGTGAAGTCGACTTATATTTTTGAGCTTGGGTACAGGTATTGTAATAGCTTCAGGTGGTAGATCCACTAAATCCCTTGATACTGTCAATGCATTAGAACCTTCTAAACACTGGATGTTGTTTTCATACAGATTATATTATGTTGCACAATCATCATAATTCAAGTTGATAGTTGGTATTTCATCATCCTCTTTAGCATGTGATTCAATAACTGGACTTTTTGATCTATCTACATACTCGTGTTCTGGTGTTGTGGGCTCTTCAATTATTGGTTCAAGAGCTAGCATGTTGCTGAAGAGATCTAAATTTTGTTGATATGGCAGATTGAAAGAATAATTTGGACGAAGATATAGTGGATCCATGTTTTGTTGAGAAGGAAGATTGAATGAAGAAACTTGTTGTGATGAAAATTCATCATGTGGAGCTAGAAGGGAAGGCTTTGCACTTGCACAGGTGCTTGCAAAGTGTTTTCACTGAAACCTCATTGGACATGCGTTACAGTTTGGCCTGATTTTGGTATAAAAAATCGTATCATGTGAAATCTTCAAAATTAATCACCGACCATCTTCATTATAGCTAAAAATATTCTTTAACACCATCTTCTTTAAATGTGTAGCATCAACTCAGTGAGAGCGCACAAGACCTTGCACAAGAAATTGCGAAATGAAAGGGGAAGCCTGGAAATGCTTTGTTGGCTAAGTATTGTTGACAAAAAATGTTGTAAAAAATTTCTAACCAACAAATGCGCATCGCTTACAGTTGCGTGCAACTTGAAACAATAAACTTACGATCCTTGATTCTCTCGAGGAAGGGAAAGGGAAGGGTAATTACAAGACTGGGGGTGACTATATGTGGAACAAGATGAGGCTGATAGGGTTAGGTGGACCGGGTTTTACAACAGGGGGATACATGATGGAGGTCAAGGGATTCATAGATTGAGGCTTCATGAAATAACTCATGGAAAGTGGTAAGTATGAGGGGGTTTGGTCCTGTTGTATAACTCGAAGGGAAGACTCTTTAGATATTGACAATAATTATTACAAGGCTAGAACACTGTCATGGATGTGTGCTGAGGGAAAGACCCAAGTTTAACAATAAGCATCCACAATGTGTATGTTGGAGGCATCTCAAAATGAAGGGGATGAATAAATGTAAAGAAGTAAGATGGGGATAGGACTGACGAACGTGGCGAGTGAGGATGTCTCGCATAGCAAGCACAGGGTAGACAAGCAATGGATTATGAAAAAAGAAGGAAACTTTGTTCACTTGCAAGTCTGCTGTCCACCAAAACACATTTGGTCAATCGGTTCAAAATATACAGATATCCTACCCTTTAATATCACCAATCCTTGCTCCACCACTTCTGATCATGAAAAGGGGAAAAACAAAAGAAAGAGAAAGAAATAAAAGCGAGAAAATAAACTAAGTAATTGTGAAATCAACTCAAAACTAATCTATCCCTTCCCGTAACTTTTATCATCATTATTATTATATTTTTTTTTTCTTTATTTACTTATGTATAGAGGAAAATAAACCATTAGCTTGGAATCAGGTTGGATGAAATTTAACGTGAAGGAATGCGTCCCCTGCTTTGCATGCGGGTCTTATGAGTTTGAAAAATTTGTGCGTGGAGGGACTACCCAAATGCTAACCAAAAGATGTGTATTGTGAGGAGATACAATTAATCAATATCCAAAAGAAACGACCACCAACCTTCAAGACATGCCATCCAACATACGCTTTTCCAGTAATGATGAAGGTATTGATTGAATTAGATTTAGGGTTTAGTCTTTGTACCTTAAAGGGATGGTCAATGAATTTATCAAACAATTTAATATCACATGTGTAGACCCTTATATCAAGAAAATGGTCATCACGATGCAAAGAAGATTCACAACATGGATTAAAAAACATAGGAATGTCTCTAAAATAATCATCTTCATTGAAGAACAATGTGCGCTTAGGAGGGATATGCCTAGTAGTATCAAATTCTTTAACCTCTCTTGATTGAAACAAAGGATTAACACAATTTTTATATAGTTTAAGATCTTGATTGAAATCATAGATATCTTCAAAAGAGGACTACTTAGCCGTATCATTAAAGTCATGCGGATCTACATCATTTGACCACTCATTAGCATTATCATCGAATACAAATGTATCATAAATTGGTTTGACATAGTTAGAGTTGATTTCTTCATTTGCATAATTAAAATTTCCATCTTATATGTGCAGACAAGAAGCTTGAGATGAAATATGATTTTGGGGTTGAGTTTCTTTATGAGGTTTAAGAAGGGTGTGAGAGGTGGATTGGTCATTAATAATCATGATATAATCATGATACTCTTCACATCCATGCTCTTGACCACAATAAGTGAATTCATCATAAATAGGCCCCAAGAGAGAGGGCTCCCGAGATATACTCCCAGCATGATTTGAAGATTGAGATTCAAGAAAGAAAAAGAGATCTTTTAACCTCTTGATGATGGGGATTAAAGAAGATAAATCCTTGTGTGCATCATGAATACCAAAAGAGTAACCTGTTCTATGGATTTTCTCCTCGAACTAGAGGCAAGTGGATAAAGCTAGCTCTAGGTTTTGGACATTCTTTTCTTCCAACCACCATCGGTAAAGAGGAGGCAAAAGTTCGTAGTAATGCAATAGACCAACCAAGTTGGTAGGGAAAATGGGAGTACGAATTAAATTGTATAACTTGATAAACTAAAGGTTAAAAGTAAGAATGCTCTCATTATCTTACATAAGTAACTGTTTAAACTTCTTAAGATGCTCGTAAGGATTATCTAAATTCTCAAAGGTCGAAGTAAACTAGTAAGAAATTTCAGACTAGGTAGAGATGCATCCATCAGGAAGGTTGGAAAATAAAGAGGCAACATTGCCCTGAAGTGAATTCATGAACAAAAGAATGAAACTATCATTATTATTTACTCCTAGAATGGTGCAAGCATTTGAAAACACACGCATATTCTCAATCACCATAATAGTTCCATCGCCATGAAAGAGAGGCAAACGATTCTTGAATTTGTGAGTTAAAGGGTTCACCGGGTGAGCGAACTTCAAGAGAGTGGGCACAACCCAAGGGGAATTGTTTAGGTATTCTTCAAACTCAAACAATCCATACTTGTGAATGAATTTCCCAGGGTTAGTAGCTAAAACCATAGGGTTACAACCACCAAATAGGCTTCCAATTGGTTGAGACATTGAGGTCTAGGAAAAATAGAAATAAAATTGAAATAATTAAAACAAAACTAGGAACGAACCATTGAACGGTCGTCCCCAGTATGGTCGCCAAAAATATGTTGACGTCGAGGGACTAGAGAGTCTCCAACATCAAAATTTTAAACCTCTAGCGTGGCTAGGTGAGAAGAGACAAGAATGTCACCCTATGCTTAAAGAGACGAAAAAAAAAACACATTGAACTCTAGGCCAATTTTCTCCTAACCTACAGTTCAAGCATAGATTCCTTTGCCTTGCAATTTTCCTTTTACTAATATTTAATTTTTATTTAATTTATGATCTTTATGCTATTTTACAATTTAATTACTTTATACATTGGAAGTAACAAAATAAATAATTAATTAAGAAAATGCAAATAAATAAAAAATAAAAAGGCAATTCTTTTGTTTTTATTTTAGCAAAAAAAAGTAACTAAAGCGAAGTTAACTAAAAGCTAGAGAAAGTTAATAAACTATGTTAGTTTTAAAGTAATTTAATTACAAGAAAAGTTTGTTACATAACATTAGTTTGAAGAATAGAGAAATAACATTTTTGATGATATAACTTTTTTATATTTTCATTTAGAAGTTAGGATGTAATTAAAAAATAATAAAATCAAAATAGTAAAATAAACAAAAGTTTATGCACACTAACCAACTAATAAATAAAACTTTATAAGAATGATTATTTACAAAATAAACCATTTTGTTTGTCCTTTTATAATTTTATCTATTTTTTTCTTATTATGAATTCGAAGTGTTAAATTAATAAAGACAAGGAAAATTGAGGACTTTAAAGAAAAATCAAAGAGATAGCTCCGAGTGAGAAAGAAATGATTTTTCATTAAAACGACTTCCCATACAATTTCATAAATATTCAAAATCTGCAAGTCTCTGTGTAGACTAGGGCTAGGTATATGGTATTTAGCCTTTCTAGACACAATGTACAATAGAAATACCAAGCATGAAAAGGAAAAAAAAACAAAGCTGAGCCAGAAGTCAAATGGAGCAATGGTGGCAGATCACAAAGAGGAAACCTGCATAGAGAAACCATTTAGCGTCGAATAAAATCGAGCCTTAATACATCAAACTAACAAGTAAACCTTTACCTTGTGAAGGACAACAAGCCCATCCTCTCTTTATCCTTATCGCTACTTCACAAGACCCCCTACTGCTGACGATTCCATCAATCCCTACTGAAGATGTAAACTAAGAATGAATAGAAACAATCCTAATAGCACTCCAAGCATATCTATCTCTATTTTTTCTGCCAAAGTTCTCTCTCAAAATATCTTCTTCATAAATACTCTATTCAGAAAAATTCCTCTCCTTTCTATGCTTGTTGTGCACTTCTTATTTTATCTCCTTTGGTGGATCATTTCTTCAGTTAAATAGTTCCATAACTGAACTCAAACTTCCCATATATTACTTAACAAAAATAATTTGTTTTAATTATTTCCATGTCATTGGTTTGCATTTTCTCAAATAGTGTTTATAATTATTTTCCATCGGATTTTTATATGATGCAGATATTCCAATGCCGTTAATCGAAATATAATTTTGATGGTTATATTTTTGAATGTTGGAGGATGGAACCTTCCTGCTTCATGAAACAGATTCAGTATCCCAAAAGGTCTGTTCTGAGCGGGATTCTAAATCTCTTTTGATTCTCTTTTATCTATTCGTTTGTGATTGAGGACTTGCACTATGGTGTAGCTCCTTATAATCAGAATGTATGTGATAGTGACGATCTCTACGATCCCTGCCTCTTCTATGAATACATGATCAATTGTGGCTCCTTTCTTTGTCCCATTGTATATATATTGATGATTTCATACTGTTCCTTTCCCAATAGGCACAATGTTGAAGTGATAATAAATCAAGTGATTCACATCTTTGCACATTCTTATTTTTCACATAAGTCGATACTTGTAACGATACATACTAGTCAACTTCTGTACATGTGAAAATATATACTATAATCCATCTACCAACTGGAAATCATCTACATTTCCTAGTCAAAATTGTATATTGCATCAACAACTAGCTTTGTTAATTGCAAAATTTCACGACATAAATGGAAAGAATTTCCAAAACGTGACTTTTAACGCTCCTTGGTTTTGAGTGTCTTCACGGGCTTCAGATTAAAATTGAAATCAAGATGAATATACTTCAAGTTATTTTGGTGAATAAGAAGATTCAACATATTGTAACATTGTCTGCAAACTTGAAGCTCCACCTTTGCCCAGTCTAGCTCAGTTTTCTAGAAAAGTTTGGTAGCTTGTAGGGAACGAAGCAAGTATTTCTTCTTTTGAGCCTTTGGAGGCTTGTGATGAAGTTCATTCAACACATAAAATTTTAGGAGCTTTTGATATCTCACATGAGCCTTCATTGGATATGTGGGGGGACAATGTTCCTTTTACCAATCTGAAAGAAGAGTAATATCTTCCGGTTGTCGCATACAACCTGATTGTATATTGCATGGTCGTGGAGAAAACAATAATGAAATACCTGCATCTGTTGTATGTTTTTGATATTTCTCTCTCTTTCTTGCAGGAAAGTGTAGCCTTGATGTCAATGTTCATGGGGATCACACCTTATGCTCAGAGATTCTTACGCAAATATATCCTTTCCAAAAGCAGTCTTATATTTCCTCTATGGTGAGACCCTTGAAGATACTTGGAATTGATGTACCAAAGTAAACTGTTCGACGATGCAAATTCCAAATGAAATTTTAGGGAACCTCAATTGGATGCAAGATTGTTTTGTGATCAACAAAGACCTCATTAACTTTGAAAATAATTCCCATTCAATGGAAAGATGGCTCTTGATCAAAATCTGGACCAGGGGTCAAATTTTGGCCCAAAAATCAACGTTCTTAGAATTGCTTCAAATCGAACGAGAGAGTATCCATCGTTGTCACGAACCCAACGCAACTTGTTTTGTCTCAAACGGACATCGGGAGAGAGAGATATTGCGATCTGTTCGGAATGTCAAACAGGCAAAAAAAAGGACGCTGACTGGGCAGTCCGTACAGTCCGTATGGATGCTGATGTGGCATGAACGTATGATGATGTGGCATAGGTGATGTGGCAGAGCTGAGTTGTTTGACAATTGGAAAAATCACATTGTGACACGTGGCATCATTTTTTGGGCAAATGTTTTGGTGCCACGTGGCCCAGTCATGGGCTGCCACGTGGCACCCCATTTTTTGGTTTGTGTGTTGGTTCAAAAGTTTATGGGGTCCATAGGATTTGAACCCCAGACCTCCCTCACCATTGTAAAGTTTTAAACAAAGTCCAACCAGCCAACACACCAAGTTTTGTTACTTAACACATGTATGTTTTTAAATATATTAAAGTTTGCATTAGTGTTGAGTTGGGTGCGGACAGGGCTGGGGCTTAGCCCCAGCCCCCAGTCACGCTCTTTTTACATATGCCCATACCCTATGACAACCGGAGCACGGGGTTTTATAACAGCCCGTGGTTCTTTGTATTGTTCTTCATGTGACCATGAGCGTGGGGGAAGTTGGAACGGTTTCAAACCGTTAGCCCTTTTTTCCATAGAGCACGGTTGTATGACCCACCATGTGCCTGAGTGCTAGACGGTTAGGGGCTGGAGGCTCCCTAACCATCCTACAATTTGGACCAGTTTTTGGTTATGTGCGGGGCTGGGTTTAAACACGCATTTTGGAGTGTGTTCTTGGTTCAAGCACACAGAGGTGCATTTTGGCGAACCAGTTTCAGCAAGGTTGAAGGAGGAAAATGGAGGAGGCCTAACTTCTTCATCTTTTGGCTGATTGAGGTGCCGTAAAATCCCAGCTAAGGGTTTTTGGATGTCCTGGATCCATTGGCACTATTATCAAGGTCATTTGAAGACTTCTTATGCAGGTTTTTCACCATTGAAGTTTCAGGAAGCTCCAGGGAGCTTGAAGCCCTCATTGATGGAGGACATGTTTTGGTGAGCCTATGTTTGTTTTTTGTGATTGAATAACCATTTTTGGCTAATTGATATGCTCTAAACACATTGGGACATGTTTCAGAGGCTTTTGAGGACTTTTACAGGTGTTTTTTCCAAAGAGAATCTCAGGGAAGCTTATGGCCACATGTAGAAGAGGTCATGCTTGAATGAGCCATGATCCGTTTTCAGAGTTCTATTAGTCATTTTTGGGGTTTTTATGTGTTTTGATCTCAATGGTACAGTCTATTTTTCCATTGGATTTGAGCAGCAGCTTGTAAAAGAACTTTTTACTAGTTAATCCCAGAGAGCTAAGTCCATTGATGGAGGCTCAAGGAGATGTAGCCCGGAGGGGGGTGAACTCCTTTATCAACTTGTTCTTATTGTGAGTTTGATGGTTTATTTGCTGCAAGTTGTGTTGCTATGTATTTATTTCAAGTACATATTTAACCATCTAAAAAAACATTTGCTCACACATAATCATTTACAAGAAGATACATGAACTTAACACATAAGTTTATCTTGCATATTTTAACACATGAAGCAAGGTCCTGTAAAGTTTATTTTATTGAAGTAGAGGGTGCTTGAATAGCATAACAAGTCAACCTTCTATTTTCAGATCAGGTGGTATCAGAGCATAGTTTGTTTTGCTCATCTGTTTGCCATTGATAGATTGAGATTTAGCTATTGGTTTTTGTGCAAGTTTTGTGTTGAAGTTTGATATCTTGCAAGGATGGAGGAAGCTTCAAGCATTGATAGTTCTCATACATTTTCATTATCTAAATTCTTTGACAAAAAAGAGAGTCTAACTATGAGAGATTTGATGAAAGAGATGTGTGAAGACAGAAACGTGAACATTTCCCTTGAAGAGCAGTTGATTGCCATGAAGAAGGAGAAAGACCAGCTTCTTGCAAAGTTGCATGAGATGGAGAATCAACTCCATGAGGCAAAGGAAACCCTTACCAAGTACATGCATGAACATAAGGTATGCAGTGTTAGTTTATCTTCTAATTCCTCTCAAGATGAATGTTTTGGTGTTTTTGAAAAGCACACAAGAGGAATAGGGTCCAAGTTATTGTTTAAAATGGGCTATGAAGGTAAAGGGTTAGGCAAGCATGCACAAGGAATTGTTGAGCCTATTGTTGTTGAAGAGAGACCTAGGTATTGTGTTATTGGTTATGAATGAATTGATGGAGCAAATTCCAAAGTCGAGGAGACAAGGGAAAACGTTCCAAGGATAAATTTTGTTTTGAGTTCACCTCCTCAAGAAGGATTTAAAGGTGAAAGTTCAAGAACTTTTGTTGAAAGTTCAATCCCTCCAGCATGCAAGGCTTGTGTTCAAGATGAATGCAAATGTGTGAAACGAAAGAGTTGTGACAGCGATGAGGACAAGAACACTGTTGATGGTCTTCAAAGGAGAGCTTGTAACTCTTCAGATTCACCTCCTCAAAGAGGCGATAAAGGTGAATGCTCCAGGTATAATTCCGCTTATCATTCAGTTGCTTTTGATTATGTTAAGAATAATAACTTTGTATGTAAAAATGGAAGAAAGAATCCATGTACATATTGTGGTTTATATAACCATCATGTTTCAAAATGTTGGAAAAGATTAACCGCTTTCAAGAAATTTTCTAAGAAAAGACAATGTGAAAAGAGGATGCAGAAGATTTTCACTCATTGTCAGAAGCGGGGTCATCTCATTGACCAATGTTGGACATTGCATCTACCCACTCATCCATGGCACAAGAAGAAGTTGGATAAAGAGTTTGACAATAATGGAAGAGGATATTCCATCATCGATGTGAGTCAAGATGATTCACAAGAAGACGATGTTCAGCAGAAAAAGTCATCGTTGAGTTGGCTTGGTAAGAAATGGTTGGATTTCTTGAGCAAGTAAGGCTTGCATTTTTCTGTTGTAAATGAACTTTTCAGCGTTATGTGTGCATTTATGGAAGCATGATAAGTTGCAACAGTTTATCACAACTCGCATGATGCAAGTTTGCATGTGAATGCAATTCATTTTGAAGGCAATTTTGTTGTTGCATCAATTCGCCAGGAGGATGTAAAAGATGGATATGACGTTCACTTGTTACAACCATTTATCTTTTTCATTTCAACTCTTATGTACCCACATGTTACGGGGTTTATGTACTTATGTTTGTACTAGAAGGAGAGTTGAAGAGTCATGCACATGCATTTGTTTTTATGTATGTGTAAGAAGTGAACCTGGTGATAGTTCATCATGAGTGATTCATGATTGTAACATGATTGTGTATCATGTTTTTCGACTTGTCATTTTGGAAGGTCGAGATGTTCCAATGAGTCTCAACTGGTGTTGATGATTTTTTGATGACTATGTTGTGTCGATCGTGTTGTTCGACTTGTGATTAGTCGATGGTGTTTATTGACTTGAAAGTTGATTTTGAAAATGCCATGTGCTTTGATAAAGTACGAGATGTGACAGTTTGTTTGAAGAACAAAAGATTTTGCTGGCATCATTTTCAATCTTGTATGATTTGTTTTCAAGATTGATGGTTTTCTTGGCTTGTGACAAGATGTCGCAGGAATTTTTTACAGCCATTGGAGAGTTGATTATGTTGATGTTAAAGAGTTCACAAGAGGGACTTGATTCTCAGTGGGAAGGTTGGCAGTCTTCCAAGTACAGAGAGAGCAGTGGGTCAGCAGCAGCTAGAGAGCAGTGGTTGAGAGACATAGCCAGTTGCAGTGCAAGGCATGTCAAGGTATCCAGGTGATTGTCGGAAAATTTTTTCAAGTAGAATCAGTTGATAAGACTTGAAAGCAGATAGATGATCATAAGCTTTTGTGGGTCCAAAATCCTTTCAGTGGGAAGGTGTGATCAAAATCTGGACTAGGGGTCAAATTTTAGCCCAAAAATAAACGTTCTCGGAATTGCTTTAAATCGGACGAGAGCATAGCCCTTGTCGTCATGAACCCAATGCAACTTGTTTCATCTCAAATGTACATCGGGAGTGAGAGATATCGCGATTTGTTTGGAAAGTCAAATAGGCAAAAAAAAGGATACTGACTGGGTAGTCCATACAGTCCGTACAGATGCTGACATGGCATGACCGTACACTGATGTGGAATAGGTGACATGGCAGAGCTGAGTTGTCTGACAGTTGGATGAATCACATTGCAACATGTGGCATCATTTTTCGGGCAAATGTTTTGGTGCCACGTGGCCCAGTCATGGGCTGCCATGTGGCACCCCATTTTTTGGTTTCTGTGTTGGTTCAAAAGTTTATGGGGTCAATAGGATTTGAACCCCGGACCTCCCTCACCATTGTAAAGTTTTAAACAAATTCCAACCAACCAACGCGCCAAGTTTTTTTACTTAACACATGTATGTTTTTAAATATATTAAAGTTTGCATTAGTGTTGAGTTGGGTGCGGACAGGGCTGGGGCTTAGCCCCAGCCCCCGGTCACGCTCTTTTTACATATGCCCATACCCTCTGACAACTAGAGCGTGGGGTTTTATAACAGCCTGTGGTTCTTTGTATTGTGCTGCATGTGACCAGGAGCGTGGGGGAAGTTGGAACAGTTTCAAACCGTTAGCCCTTTTTTTCATAGAGCACGGTTGTATGACCCACCATGTGCCCGAGTGCTAGGAGGTTAGGGGATGGAGGCTCCCTAACCATCCTACAGTTTGGACCGGTTTTTGGTTATCTACGGGGCTGGGTTTAAACACGCATTTTGGAGCGTGTTCTTGGTTCAAGCACACAGAGGTGCATTTTGGCAAACCAGTTTTAGCAAGGTTGAAGGAGGAAAATGGAGGAGGCCTAACTTCTTCATCTTTTGGCCGATTGAGGTGCCGTAAAAGCCCATCTAGGGGTTTTTGGATGTCTTGGATCCATTGGAACTATTATCAAGGCCA
>ML777162.1:352374-365570 GCA_009831015.1 Picea engelmannii
TAAAAGAACTTTTGACTAATTAATCCCAGAGAGCCAAGTCCATTGATGGAGGCTCAAGGAGATGTAGCCCGGAGGGGGGTGAACTCCTTTATCAGCTTGTTATTGTTGTGAGTTTGATGGTTTATTTGCTGCAAGTTGTGTTGATTTGTATTTATTTCAAGTACATATTTAACCATATAAAAGAACATTTTCTCACACATAAGCATTTACAAGAAGATACATGAACTTAACACATAAGTTTATCTTGCATATTTTAACACATGAAGCAAGGTCCTGTAAAGTTTATTTTATTGAAGTAGAGGGTGCTTGCATAGCATAACAAGTCAGCCTTATATTTTTAGATCAGCTCTCATTTTCATTATGCAAGGTATCAACAATGTGCCCTTGATTGTTGTGTCATTAAGGCATCTCATATTAGTACAAGAATCATAAATTTATTGTGGACATGGAGACTCCTCCAATGTATATGCGGTGCAGGAACATGGTACCGTTTCTTCTCTCTTTTCTAACATTTCATATGGAATCCATATGTAAATAAGATAAAAGCATGGGTCATCTTGCTCTCTAGGATCAAGCTCACTTAAAAGCTGATGGTTGTCTGGAATTTCATATAATCGATTCTCAGTGCGAAGTCGACTTATATTTTTTTTATCTTGGGTACAAGTATTGTAGCAGCTTCAGGTGGTAGAGCCACTAAATCCATCGACACCTTCTAAACGCTATATGTTGTTGTCATACAGATTATATTGTGTTGCACAATCATCATAATTCAATTTGATAGTTGGTATTTCATCATCCTCTTTAGCAGGTGATTCAACAACTGAACTTTCTGATCTATCTACATACTTGTGTTCTGTTATTGTGGGCTATTCAATTATTGGTTCAAGAGCTATCTTGTTGCCAAGGAGATCTAAATTTTGTTGATATGACAGATTGAATGAATAATTTGGAGGGAGAGCCAGTGGATCCAAGTTTTGTTGAGAAGGCATAATTAATGAAGAAACTTGTTGTGATAAAAATTCATCATGTGGAGATGGAAAGGTAGGATTTTCACTTTCACACATGCTTGCAAAGTGTTTTCACTGAAGTCTCATTGAACATGTGTTACAGTTTGGCCTAATTTTGGTACAAAAAATTGTATCATATGAAATATTCAAAATTAATCACCAACCATATTCATTATAGCTAATAATATTTATTAACAACATCTTCTTTAAATATGTAGCAACAAATCATTGGGAGCGCACAAGACCTTACACAAGCAATTGTGAAATGAATGGGGAATCTTGGCAAAGCTTTGCTAACTAAGTACTGTTGACAAAAATTGTCGTCAACAATTTCCAACCAACATATGTGCATCACTTACAGTGGCGTGCAACTTGAAACAATAAACTTACGATCCTTGATTCTTTGGAGGAATCAAAAGGGAAGGGTAATGACATGACTGAGGGTGACTAGATGTGGAAAAATAAGAGGCCGATAGGGTTATGTGGAGCAGGTTATACAACAGGGGGAGACACGATGGAGGTCAATGTATTCATGGATCGAGACTTCATGGAATACCTCATGGAAAGTGGTAAGTATGAGGGGGTTTGGTCCTTTTGTATAACCCAAAGGGAAGACTCTTTAGATATTGACAATAATGGTTACATGGATAGAAAACTGTCATGAATGTGTGTTGAGGGAAAGACCCAAGCTTAATAGTGAGCATCCACAATGTGTATGATGGATGAATCTCAAAATGAACGGGATGGAGAAAGGGAAATAAGTGATATGGGGATAGGATTGACGAATGTGATGAGTGAGGATGTATCATGTAGAAAGTGCATGGTAGACAAGTGAGGGATTATGAAAAAGGAAGGCAACTTAGTTCACTTGCAAGTCTGTTTTACACCAAAACACATTTGGTCAATCATTTCAAAATATACAGATAACCTACCTTTTAATATCACCAATCATTGCTCCATCACTTCTGGTCATGAAAAGGGAAAAAAGAAAAGAAAGCGAAAGAAATAAAAGAGAGAAAATAAACTGAGTAATTTCAAAATCAACTCAAAACTAATCTAGCCTTTCCCGTAACTTTTATCATTATTATTATTATATATTTTTTATTTATTTATGTATAGAGGAAAATAAGCCATTAGCTTGGACTCAGGTCGGATGAAATTTAGCGTAAAGGAATGCATGACCTGCTTTGCATGCAGGTCTTATGATTTTGAAAAATTTGTGCGTGGGGGGACTGCCCAAATGCCAACCAACATATGTGTACTATGAGGAGATACAATTAATCAATATCCAAAAGAAACGACCACCAACCTCCAATACATGCCAACCAACAGATGATTTTCCAATAATGATGAAGGTATTGATTGAATTAGATTAAGGGTTTAGGGTTTGTACCTTAAAGGGATGGTCAATGACTTTATCAAACAGTTTAATATCACATGTGTAGACCCTTATATCAAGAACAGGGTCATCACGATGCAAAGAAGATTCATAAAACGCATTAAAAAACATAGGAATGTCCCTAAAATAATCATCTTCATTGAAGAACAATGTGCACTTAGGAGGGATATGCCTGCTAGTATCAAATTATTTAACCTCTCTTGATTGAAGCAAAGGATTAGAATTTTTTTTATATAGTTTAAGATCTTGATTGAAATCATAGATATCTTCAAAAGAGGAGTCCTCAACCGTATCATTAAAGTCATGTGGGTCTACATCATTTGACCACTCGTTAGCATTATCATCGTATACAAATGTATCATAAATTGGTTTGACATAGTTAGAATTGATTTCTTCATTTGCATAATTAAAATTTCCATCGGATGCATGCAGATAAGAAGCTTGAGATCAAAGACTATTTTGGGGTTGAGTTTCTTTATGAGGTTTAAGAAGGGTGTGAGAGGTGGATTAGTCATTAAGCATCGTGATATAATCATGATCCCCTTCACATCCACTCTCTTGACTGCAAGAAGCGAATTCATCATAAATAGGCCCTAAGAGAGAGGGATCCTGAGATATACTCCCAACATGATTTGAAGATTCAGATTCGAGAAAGAACAAGTGATATTGTAACCTATTGATGATTAGGATTAAAGAAGATAAATCCTTGTGTGCATCATGAATACCAAAAGAGTAACATGTTCTATGGATTTTATCCTCGAAGTCGAGGCAAGTGAATAAATCTAGTTGTCGGTTTTGAACATTCTTTTCTTCCAATCGCCATCGGTAAAGAGGAGGAAAAAGTTAGTAGTAATGAAATAGTGAAACCAAGTTAGTAGGGTGAATGGGAGTAGGAATTAAATTGTATAACTTGATAAATTGAAGGTTAAAAGTAAGAATGCTCTCATTATCTTTCATAAGTAACTAGTTAAACTTCTTAAGATGCTCCTAAGGATTATTTAGATTCCCAAAGGTCAAAGTAAACCTGTAAGAAAGTTCAGACCGGGTAGAGATGCATCCATCAGGAAGGTTGGAAAATAAAGAGATGGCATCACCCTGAAGTGAATTCATGAACAAAATCATGCAACTATCATTATTATTTACTCCTAGAATGGTGAAAGCATTTGAAAATGTATGAAGATTCTTAATCACTATAACAATTCCATTTCCATGAAAGAGAGGAAAACGATTCTTGAATTTGTGAGGTAAAGGGTTCACCGGGTGAGCGAACTTCAAGTGAGTGGGCACAACCCTAGGGGAATTGTTTAGGTATTATTTAAACTCAAACATGACATAGTTGCGAATGAATTTACCAGGGTTATTAGCTAAAACCACAGGGTAACAACCACCAAAAAGGATTCCAATTGGTTGAGACATTGAGGTCTAGGAAAACTAGAAATAAAATTGAAAGAATTAAAACAAAACAAGGAACGAACCATTGAATGGTCATCCCTAGTATGGTCACCAAAAACATGTTGACGTCAAGGGACTAGAGAGTCTCCAACATCAACATTGTCAACCTCTCACGGGAGTAGGCAAGAAGAGACAAAAATTTCACCCTAGGCTTAAAGCCCCGAACAAGAAAGCACATTGAACTCTAGGACAATTTTGTCCTAACCTATAGTCCAAGCATAAATTCCTT
Source organism: Picea engelmannii (assembly GCA_009831015.1). Taxonomy (NCBI): domain Eukaryota; kingdom Viridiplantae; phylum Streptophyta; class Pinopsida; order Pinales; family Pinaceae; genus Picea; species Picea engelmannii. The sequence continues at coordinate 356,462 of ML777162.1, forward strand.
TTCATTGTAATTTTCCTTTTAGTAATATTTAATTTTTATTTGATTTATGATCTTTATACTATTTTACAATTTAATTACTTTATACATTTGAAGTAACAAATAAAAAATTAATAAAGGAAATGCAAATAAATAAAAAATAAAAAGGCAATGCTTTTGTTATTATTTTAGAAAAAAAAGTAACTAAAGCAAAGTTAACTAAAATATACATAAAGTTAATAAATGATCTTAGTTTTAAAGTAATTTAACTAAAAGCTAGAGAAAGTTAATAAACTATGTTAGTTTTAAAGTAATTTAATTACAGGAAAAGTTTGTTACATAATATTAGTTTGAAGAATAGATAAATAACATTTTTGATGATATAACATTTTTATATTTTCGTTTAGAAGTTAGGATGTAATTAAAAAATATTAAAATCAAAATAGTAAAACAAACAAAAGTTTATGCACACTAACCAACTAATAAATAAAAGTTTATAAGCATGATTATTTACAAAATAAACATGTTTTGTTTGTCCTTTTATAATTTTATCTATTTTTTTTATATTCTAAATTCAAAGTTTTAAATCAATAAAGATGAGGAAAACTGAGGACTTTAAAGAAAAATCAAAGAGATAGTTCCAACTGAGAAAGAAATGATTTTTCATTAAAAAGGCTTCCCATACAAATTCATAAATATTCAAAATCTGCAAGTCTCTGCATAGACTAGGGATGTGTATATGGTCTTTAGCCTTTCTAGACACAATGTACAATAGAAATACCAAGCATGAAAAGGAAAAAAAAGAAAGATGAGCCAGAAGTGGAATGGAGCAATGGTGGAAGATCACAAATAGGAAACTTGCATATAGAAACAGATTAGCGTCGAATAAAATGGAGCCTTAATACATCAAACTAACAAGTAAACCTTTACCTTGTGAAGGCTAGCAAGGTCATATTCGCTTTATCCTTATAGCTGCTTGGCAAGACCCCCTGTTGCTCACAATTCTGTCAATCCTTGTTGAAGATGTAAAAGAAGAATGAATGGAAACAATCCTCACAACACTCCAGGCATATCTATCTCAAAATTTTCTCTCTAAAAATATCTTCTTCAAAAAAACTCTGTTCAGAAAAATTTCTCTCCTTTCTATGCTTGTTGGGCGCTTCTTCTTTTATCTCCTTTGGTGGACTGTTTCTTCAGTTAAATAGTTCCATAACTGAACTCAAACTGCCCATATATTACTTAACAAAAATAATTTGTTTTAATTATTTCTGTGTCATTCGTTTGTGTTTTCTTAAATAGTGTTTATAATTATTTTCCATCAGATTTTTCTACGATGTAGATATTCCAATGCCATTAATCGAAATATAATTTTGATGGTTATATTTTTGAATGCTGGTGGATGGAACCTTCCTACTTCATGCAGCAGATTTGGTATCTCAAAAGGTTTGTTCTGAGCAGGCTTGTAAACCTCTTCCGATGATCCTTTATCTATTCATTTGCAGTTGAGGAATTGCACTATGATGTAGCTCCTTATAATCAGACTGTATGTCATAGTCACGATCTTTGTGATCCCTTCCTCTACTATGACTACATGATCAACTATGGTGCCTTTCTCTGTCCCAATGTCTATCTCTTGATGGTTTCATATTGTTCCTTTCCCAACAAGCCTAGTGTTGAAGCGATAATAAATCAAGTGCTTCAGATCTTTGCACATTCTTATTTGTCGCATAAGCTGATACTTGTAACAATACATACTAGCCAAATTCCCTACATGTGAAAATATATGCTATAATCCATCTTCCATTTGGAAAGGATCTACATTTCCCAATCAAAATTGTATATTGCATCAATGACTTGCTTTGTTAATCGCAAAATTTCATGACATAAATGGAAAGCATTTCCAAAACATTACTTTTTACGCTCCTTGGTTGTGAGTGTCTTCATGGGCTTCAAATTAAAATTGTAATCAAGATGAAGATATTTCAAGTTCTTTCAGTGAATAATAATATTCAACATATTGTAACCTTGTTTGCAAACTTGAAGCCCCTCCTCTACCCAATCTAGCTCAGTTATTTGGAAAAGTTCGGTAGCTTGTAGGGAAAAAACAAGTATTTATTCTTTGGAGCTTTTGGAGGCCTGTGATGAATTTCATTCAACACGTAACATTTTAGGAGCTTCTGATAGCTCACATGAACCTTCATTGGATATGTGGGAGGACAATGTTCCTTGTACCAATTATAAAGAAGCGGAATATCTTCTTCTCGCCGCATAGGACCTGATCATATATTGAATGGTTGTGGAGAAAACAATAATGAAATACCTTAATTTGTTGTATTCCTTTGAAATTTCTCTCTCTTTCTTGCAGGAAAGTGTAGCCTTGCTATCAATGGTCATGGGGATCACACCTTACGCTCAAAGCCTCTTACGTGAACATATTCTTTCCAGAAGCAGTCTTGTATTGCCTCTATGGTGAGACCCTTGAAGATACCTGGAATTGATGTACCAAAGTAAACTATTTGACAAATAAAATTCCAAATGCAATTTTGGGGAACCTCAATCAGATGAAAGCTTGTTTCGTGATCAGAAAATACATCATTAACTTTGAAAATAAGTCCCATTCAATGGAAATATTCCTCTCATTTCCATTCTGCAAGGTATCAACAATGTTTCATTAAGGTATCTCATATTAGTACATGAATCACAATTTTTTTGTGGACATGGAGACTCCTCCAATATATATGCGGTGTAGGAACCCGTTTCTTCTCTCTTTTCTAATATTTCATCTGGACTCCATATAGAAAGAAGATACAAACATGGGTCATATGATTCTCTAGGATCAAGCAACATTAAAGTTGTTGGTTATATGGAATGACATATACTCGATGCTCAGTGCGAAGTTGACTTATATCTTTTAGCTTAGGTATAGGTATTGTAGCAACTTCAGGTGGTAGAGACACTAAATCCATCAATACTGTCAATGCATCAACATCTTCTAAACACTGGATGCTACTGTGATACATATTATATTGTGCTGCACAATCATCATAATTCAAGTTGATAGTTGGTATTTCATCATCCTCTTTAGCAGGTGATTCAACAACCAGACTTTATGAGTTGTATACATACTCATGTTCAGGTGTTTCGGTCTCTTCAATTATTGGTTCAAGAGCTATCATGTTGCTGAGGAGATCTAAATTTTGTTGATATGGTAGATTGAATGAATAATTTGGAGGGAGAGCCAGTGGATCCAAGTTTTGTTGAGAAGGAAGATTGAATCAAGAAACTTGTTGTCATGAAAATTCATCATGTGGAGTTGGAAGGGCAGGGTTTTCACTTTCACACGCACTCACAAAGTGTTTGTACTGAAACCTCATTGGACATGCATTACAGTTTGGCCTACTTTTGGTACAAAAAACCCTATCATGTGCAATCTTGAAAATTAATCACCGACCATCTTCAATATAGCTAAAAATGTTCGTTAACGACATCTTATTTAAATGTGTAGCAACAACTCAATGGGAGTGCACAAGACCTTGCACAAGAAATTGAAAAATGAAAGGGGAAGCCTAGAAACTCTTTGTTGGCTAAGTACTGTTGACAAAAACTGTCGTCAACACCATGTTTGACATCATATAATTTATTCACATGGAACAAACTTGTACCTTCCGTGGGTTTGGATTTTAATACCTTGGGCCATTAGTAGCATCCTCTCATTATGCTACTACTCATGTTGCACAAGACTATATCACTCACCTCTATGACATTAGAACCTTTAAGGGGATCAATTGTTCACTCCATTGATCTAGTCATCCTCTTGATGTATTTTGAGACATAACTCCACCATGTATCTATTCATGGCTATGATCTATATGACATGGATCCATTGTGTATCTGTTTCATGGTCATGCTTGATACTTATATATATACATGGATCCACTTTGTATTTTTTCATGGACATAATAACTACTTATTTATATGCTTCATGGATCCAAAAGGTATTTGATTTGGAAGCCATTCTTATTCACTCTTGAGCATGGGTATTCCCACCTCCGGAAGAGATTCATCTCATACCATATATTTTGTTGTAGGTACTTCCCTAATCCAATGTTTGGTGAAATCCACCCGACCCCACTTAGTGTCTTCCTCCACATGATTATAATGTATTTCAGCCATACATTATAAGAAAAAAATTCCTTTTTAAGACCAAAAGGAACTTTCCAATATGAAAATTTTCCCCAAGGAAAAATAAATGTGGTCTTGTGCTGATCCTCGGGTTTAATTTTGATCTAATTCTATCCATAGAATCTGTCCATAAAGGAGAAGATCTCATTGCTTACACACAAATCGATAATTTATCAATAAACAGTGTCGAGAATTTTTCATTTGGACAAGCCTTATTCAAATCCCTAAAATCCATACATACATGGATGGTTCCTTGATTTTTTTCAATTGGAACAGGGTTCGATACCCATTTAGTAAGTGGAATCAGATAGATGAAACCTACTTTGAGGAGCTTCTCTACCTCAAACTTTATGGTTGCTTCCTTCCTAGGGTTAACCAGCCTCAACTTTTTCCAAATAGTCTTAACATTAGGATAAGTCTTTATTTCATGTTCGACAATTCAAGGGTCTATACCTGGGATCTCCTTGTATGACCAAGTGAAAACGTTGTGTAATTCCTTAAACAAGGTGATATAACTATGGATCTATTTGGGAGAACAAACCAAACCAATGAACACATTTTCCATGATGTTGGTATCATTTCATATGTTGATAGGAATTATTTCTGAAATATTTTCCATGTTCCCTTCAACATAAACACCATGCATCACTAAAGGGTTCATGGGTCTATTATCGTTATCATTCATGTGGACATGGAACTCTCATTTTTCAATGTGATCCATCTCTGGAAGGAAATATGATCGATGATGTAAATCCTCCCAAGGCCTTTATAGACCCATCAATGCATCTAGAATAAACTCATCAGAGGGAAATAATGTATCAATAAAATAAGGATAATGATAAGAGTTAATATCCCAAATAGGAATCGAAAAATCGTCAACATACTCTATCTGAAGGAGAGTTGGATCTATGTCTGCAATGGCTTCTTGGATTGCCTGATAAGCAATTGCTGCTACAGAAAAAGGCATGGCCATTCCTACATGCTTAAGCCCTTCTACCAAACTGGATGGGGATGGTAGAATCCAAGGATCCTCAAAGTATGTCATTCGAAAATGGTGCACTTGGGATATGGTCACTGGTGAAGCCGGTGGGCTCGGGCTAGATGAAGTGGAGATAATGTATGAGCTTGATGATTTGATATTAAAATTTTCAATCAACGAAGAATAAGTCCCAACACCAATAATTTCAGTCACCATTTGGGAACCATCTGTTAATGGGAATTTAGATTCTTCCCATGTAGTCGAGTCTGAATGACTAAAAGAAAATTGATGAATCGTCACATGTTTTTATTCATGAGGAAAATAAATAACTCATAAAATAGAATATACGACAAAGGTCATGGAATAATTCCAACTATGACCTAACCAAAGATTGTAATTGAGTAGAGTGTCAACTACCTCCACCTCAACGTACACATTTTTTCCTCCCAACTAGATGTGGAAGGAGGAAAGTATCCCATGGGGCCAAAAGGAATGGCCATCAAATGCGTTCAAAAGAGTAGGGGATAGAACAAGCTCTGGAGAGCCAATATATTTCAAATAATAAAGCAAAATCACACACGTCAATTCTCCCTCATCGATGACAGTCCTAACAATTTTCTTCGTGGAATATACCAATTGGATCTAACAAGAAACATGATAAGGGAGGTGATTTTTGAAATTAGAAGGGTCGAATGCGATGAGATATGATCTAGAAGAATCTGTAGCCTTGGTAGTAGAAATCAATGCACTCCATTGTTCCAGGCAACTTTGGAGTACCTAGAGAGTAGACATCACACAAGGCTATTGGTCTAAATATTCCACGATGGATTAAATTTGAGAAGCCCTAACATTTGGATTATGCGATTCCCTCTTGAAAAAACCATTTGGTATGAGGCATAACATCACTTGCAGAAGGCTTCTCAATATTAAGAGGCCTTTGTGGCTTAGAGATTTCCTTACTCTTGGACCTAGAATAAGGATTATCGTAATTATGCACTTGAGTCTATAGATAGGCACCCAAGCTAAGCATGTGGTCATTCGATGATATTCCATCAAGAGGAGGACCACTCTGGCTACTCCTCGGCTGACTCCCAACATTACTGAAAGATCCAGAAGCCATATTTTGTCTATAAGGAAACAAATTGGTCAACATTGCAGGTTTTTGTTGTGCCAACAATCTATGGGATTCTTCCATCTTGGGGAATTTGTGAGTAAGGCGATTTTACTTGCAAATCTTACAAGGAAACTTAACCTTCTTCTTTTCTTTCTTTCCCCCACAAGAACTAGATTTTGGTTTATTGACATTGTTATTATTATTTCCCCCTCCCTTTTTATCCTTACCATTTTTCTTCCTACCACATTGTTGGGTACCCTTTGGGTTTGTCATTTTCACACTATGTACATATGATGTTTGGGAGGGGGTCATTGAAATAGGAGCTTGAATGGACACAAAATCTTGGATTGAGAGCCATCTCATTTTATTTGAGACCAATTATGAAGGCGATTTTTGCATGGACCTAAAAATTCCATCAGTATGAAGTATGAGACTTAGTTTGTCAGGGTCATTAATTGAATGTAGTGCATGTGGTATGATTTCATAAAGGATCCCAGACTAGGTGTAAATAAGATCTATCTGTGGGGCCCTAACTATAGATTCTTCCTCCATAGTTACTCTAAAAGTGGAAACATCCTTGGAGATATAAGGCAACAAGGACTTAAAAAAACACTCCAAGAGGAACTCCAAAGGGATGGATTCCTTAATCATTCTCTTTCTCCTCCACCACTATTGAATATGGTAAGATGTATGAGTGGCCTTATTTTTCCAAAAAGTTGAAAACATATCAGTTCCAACATCGTAGCATTCTAGGAGTTGAAATTGATTAAGAAAGACTAATTCCAAGTCATGAAACGTGCGATAGGTTATTGCCTTCAATTCAATATACCACTTGGCAACGAATCTAGTGAGAGTATGTTGAAAGAGGTGTAATCAAATAGAATCATAATTCAATGAGTTGGATGAACACCATAGGTGGAAATTTATGAGATGATCATTGGGATGTTCAACAAATTTGCCTTTGAATTTGGGAATATCCAAAGGAATTTGTTTGGGACTAGTGGCCAATTAGGGTCATGAGACATTGGGTCATTCATCAACTTTGGAATATATGAAAAATTAAGAGTTTCTGGGAAGTGGAGACTTGGTTTCTACATCTTACTCCAACTCCTAGAAGATATTCCCCCATGTTTGTTGGAGTAAGGAAACAAAGAACCTGGATTATTACTGGCACCATGTTTCCATTGTTAGAAAAAACAAGATTGCAGAGAAATAATGTAAAATAGATGCATAAAAAAAACACATAAGATGTTGATACTGAGAGGGGGGTGAATCAGTATCAAGTACAATTTGAAACCTTTTTCAAATTATACTTAAACCATTCAATTATATAAAATGAGTAGTGAACAATAGTATAAGGGTTACACCAATACACCACAATACACCATGCAAAATATATGTCAAATAATCAATAGTTATTGTTCAAGGGAAGTAATGACTTCTAAAGGTAGCTACAACTTCCAAATGTAAAGGGAGGGATAAACCTCCAAGAGGAATATACAATCCTCCATTATCAAGAGAGAGTTGAAATCTCCATCCTTGCCCCTTTCTTCCACCCAAGAATATACGAGAGATAATAAAACTTCACATTAAATCATCACCATCAACCAACCATCACATGGAACCTGATAATGCTTCCTGAGACTTCTTCAATTTCTACAATTATTCAATTCTTGGAATACTCTGATCCCATGGATAATATTATTCAATTTATTCTCTGAAACTTCTCCAAGTTTCAGTCCTTGAATCCTCACCAAAAAGAAGTTATAGAGAGAATGGTAGACCTTGTTCAATTCTGGTTTATTCAGGAGATCGATCTTGTACAGAATGCCCCGCTCTCAATATTTAACATCAGATTTTGAAGTTCACACACAAGAAACTACATTACGTACTCTTTCTAATGCAATTTTTCCCACATCATTTGGATTCTATATGAAGACTTTATGACTATTTTACCCAGAACACCTTTTTATTGACTAGCTTCAGGACTAGTCAAAGACCCTATCTTCCACATAGTGTATCTTCATAATTATAGTGAATCAAGAGATTAAAATTTTACCACATGTACCTTGATATGTCTTCTTAATACCATAGAAATTAAACCATCTGAATTGTTCTATAAAACAAGTTATAGAAAAAATGGTAAGATGACCTAAAAATAACATACTTTAGAACACATCACCAAAAGACTTCATCCTCCCTTGAAATCCGGCCTTCTTTACTTCTGATTTCCTATGAAATTTGAATTGTGTGTCAAATGAATGTATAACTGTATTTATTTATACCATTTATGTCACTTCCTTTTAACATTAGGGCCGACCTGACACTTTCTTATTTTGTAATTCTTTTCTTTAATTATCTTCAGGGCCTACATGTACCTCCTTCAATTCACTTTGTCATCTTCCAAAATTCATTTATCCTCAACCATGAGGATCCATGTGACGTGCCACATACCACCAGAAACAATATGATGTATACTATCCATCCATGTGTGTTGTATATGCATGTGCATTTTCCTTCATGTCCAAATACCTTCATCAATCTTGCGGTCCAAAACCCATGACTAGGGTTGACATCAATGACAACAACCAATATTCCAACAATCTCCCCCTTTTTCATTGATGGAAAAACTCATGCTCCCCCTATCATCATTATCCCAATTTATCTCCCCCTTTGACATCAATGGAAAAGGGTAGGGATTCTCCCCCTGAGTTTAATGGCAAAAGGTAACTCTCTTCTTTGGGGTTTCTCCCCTTGAACATGTGGCACTCAATAATACTTCATCCTTATTTTGGTCTTTGAGACTTTTTCTTCCTTCGAATCCTTTTCTGTGGCTTCTATATTCTCTCTCTTCTTCA
>ML777162.1:377483-398701 GCA_009831015.1 Picea engelmannii
GAATCAGTTGTTACTGGGCTTAAACAATTATGATTATTTTAAACTCTTTACACAACATTTAATGACAGTCACAATAATGTAGGGAAGTAAGCAATAGACCATTTAGCATCAGTCACACATATGAGATACACCGAGACAAATATTTCCAGAGGAAACCCATACAGGGTAAAAACCTCTTCTTCTTTATATGATCAGTAATTTTTACATTCTTTACATTATCATACATATGAGCACCAACTCCAGGGATGATTTTAAGGATGGAAATTTATTTTAAAATGTATAAACCATGACGAATCTTACTAATCCTTCATATGCCAACTATAAATGTTTGGCGATATTTTTGTAAAAATATTCAAATTTATAAGGATTTTATATAGTTTGTACAAAATTTTGGCAATTTTTAAGGTAAAATAATTTTATCCTATAGAATTTGGGAAAATCATTTTTAGAATGGAGAATCTTTTTTGGGGGGAAACCATGGAAAATTATCCCATGAGCAAAATTTTTCCCCTAAAATCATCCATGAGGTCCAACTCATAATGAGGCTACAACCTCTATTTTGCAAGTTGTTATTTGCTGAGAGCACCAACTCTCTGGATTCTCTAGCACAAACTATAAGGAAGCACCAACTCTCTGGTTTCTTTAGCACCAACTCCCTAGTTTATCTAGCACCAACTAGAAGGAAGCACCAACTCCCCGATTTTTCTAGCACCAACTAGAAGGAAGCTACAACTCCCTGTGTTCAAGCACCCACTTGAACCTCTGAGGACAACATTCATCCCTAGCACCTCCCTACCACCCTGAAATATAAATATTTGCTATTATGACTTATTATAGAGATATAAAGTTCTTCAATGGCTTACCGGTCTCATCACTGTTCTGTTGCATTGTGCTGCTCTGTCTGCATCAGTGTCTTCTGCACACTCCTTGCACTTTCTGTTCTTTTTCCTTTTATGCTCTTTGTACCACGTCCCTTCAATGCACCATTCCCCTTCTGTACATTTCTGCTGCTACGCTATACCTCCTTCTTCACACCTCAATCACACCCAAAATCAACCACACTGATCTCTTCTTTGTTCTACATTCTTATAGAATCTATGCTCCTTGTGCATGCAATATGCACCATGTTATTTCATGTTGTCCCCCTGCCATTGTTCTCCACATCGGAGTGTTTTCTCGCACTTCCCTCTGCCACCGATTTCTCCCTACAGGCTCTACACCCACTCTCTATCCTGCATCTCCTCCTTATGTCGAGTACTCTACCTAATCATCATTGCAACTTTTTAGCTTCTCTAGCGGTTTAACCCACACATCCAACATCACTGGGTGTTATGCTGATATTTCTCAGCCTCTGGCAGTTGATACTCTTCATATTCTCTATCATAGTCAAGATAATCCTCTCTGTTGTAGTTACAGGATTCAACGCTCATCCATCTCTCAATCGCCTCTAAGAATAGTCTTAAATCACTCGAAGATGCCTCGAGCCTTTTCATCTTCTCTGGCGATCATTCTGAGGCCTCTTCAAGTCCTCTGAAAGAAACCATCAGTTGTGTCTATCATTTACACTTGGAAGTGAAACAGTAGCCCTCTGATCATATTCAAGTTCACCTACACCATTGGATGGAGTTCGTATGGTCTTTCGTTTAATTCACCGTTTTGTATTTTGGCATTTCAGGATTCCTGTGGTTAAGGTTTCTTTACACTTCACGTACTGATCCCCGAAACTCTGAAATTGAGCTTGGTTGCACTAGCTCCTTCCCCCATCTTCCATCGATGTGACCAATGGCTTTGACCACAGGATGAACCAAAACGTGTTTCGCATTTCGACATTTCGACAATCCTGTTGTGAGGCATCTCGAATCTCCAAGTCGCGATCTCTGAAACTCTGAAAAAGGAGCTTGCTGCTTCAAGATTTTCTCTACAACTCTTCAACGATGTGGACACCATCAGTGACTGAGCACTTATCCATAAAGTGCTTTAGCGATTTCACAATTCAGCATTTCAACATCCTTGATGCGAAGATTTCTTTACGCTCCATGCCTGATCCTCGAAACTCTGAAATGGAGCTTGCCGCTTCGAGTTCTCTTCTATAGTTCTTTGATGATGTGACCACCGAAATATGACCCCTCTCCATTCACACAAGTGCTTTGATCTCCATATCAAGGGTTCTCAATCCATGGTGATCGGACGACTATCCTTTTCCCTGAGACTTCAGCCTTTGAGACTTTGGGGGAGTGATGGAGTTAAAACTCCCGAAGAAAAACTACCAGAGTGAGGTTAGTCTTGCATCACTCGATGACGTGTCATGACCCAAGTGGTTGTCACGTGTCACTCAGAATTGTGATTTCCAGTGGCTTGAAATGCCAAATCAACTTGACACTTGTCATTGTCTGATCGTGCCACGTGTCATAGTCTTCCACCTATCCTTTCTGATGTGGTATGCCACATTCACCTCCTGGATCTATTGGCCTAGATCACTTCGTGATTTCTCATATCACGATTTCGACATTCTTGATGTGAATGTTCTTCACTTCCAATTCCCAGTCTGCGAAACTCCGAAATGAAGTCAGATCAGGTTTTCATCTTTTCACACTTCACAACTTCGGGACTCTTGTGATGAGGAGTCTTGACACTTGACTCCTCCATCTCCCGGTATCCGAAACTCTGAAATGGAGTTGGATCAACGGTCCAAATCAAACTTTGATCTGATGGCTAAGGTTATTTCATGATTTTCCGTATCACGAGTTTGAGAGGTTAGGGAACCCCGTTCCTTTGACTTTCCAGTGAGCGAAATGATGATATTTCTCCATGTATCCTTCTTGGATCGACGGTCCAGTTTTTTCCTCGATCCAACGGTTGAGATTATATCGTGGTTTATCATATCGCGATTTAACATTTCGTGACTTTGGGACTCCTGTGGTGAAGTGTTTTGACACTTCAATTCCTAGTATCCGAAACTCTGAAATGGAGTCGGATCAACGTATTCCAGTGTTTCACATTTCGTTGTTTCGACATTCTTGTCGTGAGTTGCTTCCTTGACTCCTCCAATGCCTGGTCTGATCTTTTCATGCAATTATCCTTGCACTGCTGATCTTCCTTGCCTGCCTGTTTTCCATCAAATAAACAAGCACACTCTTGCACTCTTCGTGCACCTCTGCACTATCTCTTCTGAGCTTACGTTGTCCCTATTTTTCCATCGCTGCATACTTTGATCTTTCCATAAATGACAAGCACACCTACCTGTAAACATGCCAACAATATCCCCCTTTGGAATTGATGGCAACCTTGAATGACTGCGCTCATCTTTTTGGACCTGCAACTGTAGCATCCAGTCTGGACCACTCCTTTTCTCCCCCTTTGACAACAATGTCAAATAAATCATGCTCCCCTTGAGTTGTTGCAGTATTTTTAGGAGGTATCAGATATTCAATGAATACAAAGCTCCCCCTAATAGGATGGAATCTCTTAGGTGTGAGACGGGATGACACCCAACTTCTGTCGGAGATATTCAAATGGTGTCTTGGCTAGGGGTTTAGTAAAGATGTCTGCAATTTGTTCTGTGGTTGGAATGTAATGGACCTGAACAACCTTATTGGTGACCTGTTCTCTCGGAAAATGGTCTTTTATGGGAATATGCTTGGTATTGGAGTGGAATACAAGATTCTTAGACACACTAATGGCACTAGTGTTATCACAATGAATTGGGATCGGTGAAACATATTTTACCTCCAAGTCTGCAAGTGTCTAAATCATCCATAATACCTGAGTGCAACAGGTAGCAGGAGTAATGTACTCTGCCTCTGTAGTCGATAAAGAAATGGAACCTTTCTTTTTACTAATCCATGCTACTAATGAGTCACCTAGGAAGAATGCTCCTCTACTGGTGCTTTTTCTCTCATCAACACAGTTTGCCCAATCTACATCTGAATAAGTAGTTAACTGAAAATTCTGATTTCTGGGATACCACAGACCACAAGTCATTGTTTCTTTCAAATACTTGAATATTCTTTTGACATAATGCAAATGACTCTGTTTAGGTGCAAACTGATATCTTCCTACCATTCCAACAACGTGCATTATGTTTGGGTGAGACGTTGTGATGTACAATAGGCTGCCTATCATTGACCTATATGAACTTTGATCAACATCAGGTGAGCCATCATCCTTGCTTAATTTTCATCCAGTAACCATAGGTGTACCCACAGGTTTAGAATATTCCATTTGAAACCTTTCCAACATTTCTCTTAGATATTTTTCTTGAGAAATGAACATCCCTTCAGACCTCTGAGTAATTTGCAGACCAAGAAAAAATGACAGTTCACCTATCATAGACATTTCAAACTCAGACTCCAGGGTAGAAGCAAACCATTGTACCAATTAATCCTTATTACATCTAAAGATGATGTCATCTACATAGACCAACACAATGAGCAAATCATTGCCCTTTGTTTTGATATATAGATTGTTCTATACTGTTCCTCTCTTGAACCCTTTGTCTTTGAGATACATATCCATTCTATGATACCAGGCACGAGGGGCTTGTTTTAACCCATATAAATCTTTCTTCATCTTGCATACTAAGTCAGGGTTATCAGACAGTTTGAAACCCTCTGGTTGTTCCATATAGACTTCTTCATTTAAATCTCCATTTAGAAAAGATGACTTGACATCCATTTGATAGACTTTAAACATTTTATGACAAGCATAGGCAAGAAATATTCTGATAGATTCTAATCTTGCTATGGGCACAAAAGTTTCATCAAAATCTAGTCCTTCTATTTGAGCATAGCCTTTACAGACCAATCTTGCTTTGTTCATGACAACTTGTCCCTGCTCATTCAACTTATTCTTAAAGATCCATTTGGAACCAATGATATTTTTACCTTTAGGTCTATGAACCATCTCCCATGTATTGTTTTTCTCAATCTGATCAAGTTCATCATTCATTGCTTTAACCCAATGGTTATCTTTGCTCGCTTCATTAAAATTCTTGGGTTCCAGCATGGATATGAAAGCTATATGTGATTTCTCGGTATTTTTTATTATCTTTCTCTTCGTTTGTACGCCTTTGTMTTTTTCACCAATTATCTGACTTGCATGATGATTCTTTTGAGTGATTCTAGAGGAGGAATTTGAAGTTTCCTGTTGAATTGAATCTGTCTGAGTATTTGTGTCTTCATCTGATTCAGAATCTTCATTTTCTGATTCTTGGACCTGTTCATCTTCAACTTTAGCTATGTCCTCTATAGAAGACTCATTATTGTACACCTCTCTTGTTGGGATTCCTTCATCAACTTTTACATCAATATAGTCAACCATTTTATGCAGCCTCTTATTATAGCATTTGTATCCTTTATTGTTTGTAGCATATCCTAATAAGATACCTTCATCAGCCCTATCATCATATTTTCCAAGGTTCTCATCATTATTCTTTATGTAACATTTACTCCCAAAGACTTTGAAGTGTTTGATTGAGGCAGGTCTCCCATACCACAGTTCATAAGGTGTCTTGTCACTTTGTGGTCTGAGGTGGGCTTTGTTAAGAACATGGACTGATGTTTGTATCGATTCTACCTAGTAGGTTTGACCAATGATCTTCTCATTCATCATTGACCTGGCCATTTGTTGCACTGTTCTGTTTTGCCTCTCCACTACTCCATTTTGTTATGGAGTTCTTGGGATTGTGTATTCTCTCTTGATCCCATGCTTATCATAGAATTCCTTGAAATCACTTGACATAAATTCTCCTCCTCTGTTTGATCTTACTGCCTTTAACCTCTTGCCTATTTGATTCTCAGTTAAAGCCTTAACTATTTTAAACTTCTCAAATGCTTCATATTTTTCCTTGAGAAAGGCAACCCAAGTAAGTCTGGAGTAATCGTCAATAATCAGCATGAAGTAGTTTTCTCTCCCTGTGCCTTCCTGTCTTGATGGTCCACATAAATCCATATGAACTAGTTGGAGTGGTTTCTCTGTTGAAGTAAAGCTATTGGACTTAAACAGTGTCCTGGTTAGCTTTCCTACTTGGCAGGGTTTACACATCGAATCTTGGGGCTTTGATATTCTCGGAAGATCTTTTACTGCCTCAAGATTTTTGAGTTTGATTAAGTGGTCAAAGTTTAAATGTCCAAGTCTCCTATTCCATAACCAAATTTCATCATGTTTTCTTAGATGACACTCTTCTCTATTTTCTTTCAGCACATATACATTATTTTTTATCCTTATGCCTTTGGCCACCACTTGTCCTGAGTTTACAGAATTTATTTTGTAGTCCTTGGATGTGAACACCACTTCACATCCTCTGTCACACATTTGACTTACACTGAGCAGATTATGTTCCAGCCCATCTACAAGTAGAACATCTTGGGCTTTTACTTTTCCATTACTTAAACTCACCATCCCTTTACCCTTTATTTTACCTGGAACATCATTTCCAAAGGTTACGTTTCCTGATTTTCTTTCACTTAGAGATAGAAACTTACCTTTGTCTCTCATCATATATTTGGAGCATCCACTATCTATATACCAAGGGTTCATTTTTCTTTGAGCTGAAAACACTAATCCACACTTGTCACTTTCTTTCTTCTTCCAAAACTTGACATTTTCAGCAGGGGAATTCAAATCTGGTTCATAGTTCCTTAATCGACAGTCAACATATTTATGTCCATAGTTATGACATATGTAGCATTCAATCTCATTGTTCAATAGGTCAAAAATATTGTTGCAACGTTGTCTACTCATTGACTGCTGATTATTTATTGAACCTCCTTAGTTGCATGTCTCTAGACTTAATTTGGAAATTTTCAATCTGTGAAGGTTTGTTACTTGGCTATATCATTCTTTATTGTGGAAAGTATTTATTCCTTTGAAATATTAATTGCCCATGTCTAAGTCTTAAGGAACAATTTACAGCTTTGTGACCAAAGTTAGAATAGTAGAAACAATAGCCATAGAAAAATTCTTTGTACCTGGAAAATGGTTGTCTTTGAGAAAATCGATTGCTTCCATGATGATGATGTCTTTCAGCAGGGAGCACATTATTTCTTTGTTCTACAGATTCAGTCTTGGAACCTTTTTCTTTACTCGTCCTGGGCGGCTGATTGTCTTCCTTTGTTTCTGCAAGTTTGTTGTTGTCATTGGTTGTAGATTTGACAAACTTGATGGGTTCTTCGTTTCTTGGCTTATCACTACTTGATCCCTCTTCATAACCCAAACTAGTTTTCAGCTTTGGATTCCTTTGCTGATTCATAATGGTGGCTAATCCTTCCGAGGCTTTGATACTTGACAGATTCTGATTATACAAGGCTTGAAACCTCTCCATCTCTTTCCTAGTTATCACTACTTCTTGTTCTAAGGCTTCACATCTTGCCTTCTTTTCTAATAACTGTCGTTTCAGAATGTCTTTGATTTTCTTTGCCTCTTCTAATTCCACTTTTAGTAGGACAAGGTCTTCATCAAGTTCTTTACTGTATTTCTTGAACTGTATCAGCAATTATCTTTACTTTCTGTTCTTAATTCTTAGTCTGTCAATCTCTTCCAGTGCATTGATCAATTCTCCTTCCATGTCAACCACAACTTCTTCTTCATTAGCATCACTTCCTGTGCTTATATTATCATAATACTCTTTTTCCATAAGTATGAATTCATTTAGTTTATCTTCAATAGTGGAGTCATTGTATTCATCATCTGAAGGATCATCATCATTGTTTACACAAAGAATTTTCTTCTTAAACTTATTCTCTTTAAACACATTTATGTGTTTGTGCTTCTCCTCATCATGACATGTCTGATCCTTTCTTTTGTGGGGAAATTTATTTGAAAAATGACCTATCCTACCACAGTTGAAACATTTGAAAGGTATTTTACCTTTGTACTTTCCTGATCCCTTCTTTAGTCTCTTCACAAATTTTGCTTCAATTTCATCAGGCTCTGAATCCTCATCCTCGTCTGCCTTAAATGATGCTTCTCTGGAGGTGGGTTTATATTTAACTATTCTCATTTCATATGCAGTCAATGTTCCTAGAAGTTGATCAAACTCCAAGGTTTTTATATCATTAAGTTCTTCAATAGAAGATACCTTTGGGTTGAACCTATCTGGTAGAGATCTCAAAACTTTCTGAACTAAAGAGGGTTCCTCAATTTTCTCACCAAGTTCTTTCATTGCATTTACCATTTCTTCTACTCTCAGAAAGTATTTTCCAATAGTTTCATCTTCCTTCATATTCAACTATTCAAATTGTATTCTATAGGTTTGAAGCTTGGCRTCCTTTACCTTCTCATTACCTTCATAACTGCTAATGAGTTTGTCCCACATTTCTTTGGTAGTTCCTAGGTGCATAACTTTTACGAATTCTGCTTCTACAAGCCCACTCAAGATAGCATTCATAGCCTTAGCGTTGAAKCTAAATTCTAGCTTGTCATCCTTATTAGCTAGTGCTACTGGCTTTACATAACCAATATCTACCACATCCCAGACATCTGCACCTAAAGCCATTATGTAGGTTCTCATTCTAATTTTCCAGAAGGCAAAGTTTTTTCCATTGAATAGAGGGGCCTTATTGGTTGAATTATCTTCATGGCTTGACATGTTTAAGCTCTAGGATCTACCCTTAGATAAAATGGGTTGGCTTTGATACCAATTGTTGAACAATTGAGAGGGGGGGGGGGGTGAATCAGTTGTTACTGGGCTTAAACAATTATGCTTATTTTAAACTCTTTACACAACATTTAATGATAGTCACAATAATGTAGGGAAGTATGAAATAGAACATTCAACATCAGTCACACATATGAGATACACCGAGACATATATTTCCTGAGGAAACCTATACAGGGTAAAAACCTCTTCTTCTTTATATGATAAGTAATATTTACATTTTTTACATTATCATAAATATGAGCACCAACTCATAATGAGGATACAACCTCTGTTTTGCAAGCTGCTACTTGCTGAGAGCACCAACTCTTTGGATTCTCTAGCACCAACTAGAAGGAAGCACCAACTCCCTAGTTTCTCTAGCACCAACTAGAAGGAAGCACCAACTCCCAAATTTCTCTAGCACCAACTAGAAGGAAGCACCAACTCCTCGGTTTCTCTAGAAACAACTAGAAGGAAGCACCAACTCCCTGGTTTCTCTAGCACCAACTAGAAGGAAGCTACAACTCCCTGTGTTCAAGCACCCACTTGAACCTCTAAGGACAAGAATCCTCCCTAGCACATCCCTAGCACCTTGAAATATAAATCTTTTCTATTATGACTTATTACATTGACATAAAGTTCTTCAATGGATTACCGGTCTCATCAATGTTCTGTTGCATTGCGCTCCTCTTTCTGCATTAGTGTCTTCTGCACACTCCTTGCACTTTCTGTTTTTTTTCATTTTATGCTCTTTGTGCCATGTCCCTTCAATGCACCATTCCCCTTTTGTAAATTTCTGTTGCTGCACTTTGCCTCCTTCTTCACACCTCAATCACACCCAACAACAACCACACTGATCTCTTTTTTGTTCTACATTCTTATAGTCTCTGTGCTCCTTGTGCATGAAATATGCGCCATGTTCCTGCATCCTCTCCCCTTGCCACTGTTCTCCACATTGGGGTGTTTTCTCACACTTTCCTCTGCCACCGCTTTCTCCCTACAGCCTCTACACCCACTCTCTATCTTGCATCTCCTCCTCATGTCGAGTACTCTACCTGATCATCATTGCAACTCTTCATCTTCTCTGGCAGTTTAACCCATGCGTCCAACATCACTGGGTGTTATGATGAGATTTATTAGCCTCTGGCAGTTGAGACTCTTCGTCTTCTCTATCATAGTCGATCTCATACTCTCTGTTGCAGTTATAGGCTTCAATGCTCATACATCTCTCAATTTCCTCTAAGAATAGTCTTAAATCACTGGAAGATGCATCGAGCCTCTTCATCTTCTTTGGCGATCATTCTGAGGCCTCTTGAAGTCCTCTGGCAGAAACCATCAGTCATTTCGATCAGTTACACTGGGAAGTGAAACAATAGCCCTCCGATCATATTCAAGTTCACTTTCACCATTGGATGGAGTTCGTACGGTCTTGTGTTTAATTCGTCGTTTCATATTTCAGCATTTTGGGATTCCCGTGGTTAAGGTTTCTTTACGCTTCATGTACTGATCCCTAAAACTCTGAAATATAGCTTGGTTGCACTAGATCCTTCTTCCATATTCCACTGATGTGACCAATGGCTATGACCACAGGCTAAGCCAAAACGTGTTTCTCATTTCAACATTTTGACAATCCTGTTGTGAGGCATCTCGACTCTCCAAGTCACGATCTATGAAACTCCGAAAAAGGAGCTTGCCGCTTCAATATTTTCTCTATAGCTCTTCGACGATGTGTCCACCATCGGTGACTGAGTGATTATCCATAAAGCGCTTTCGTGATTTTGCAATTCGAAATTTAGACATCCTTGATGCGAATATTTCTTTACGCTCCATGCTCGATCCCCGAAACTCCGAAATGGAGCTTGCCGCTTTGAGTTCTCTTCTATAGTTCTTTAACGATGTGACCACTGGAATATGACCCCCCTCCAATCACACAAGATATTCAATCTCCAGATCAATGGTCCTCGATCCGTGGTGATCGGACAACTATCCTCTACCCCTGGACTTCATCCTTTGGGACTTTGAGGGAGTGATGGAGTTAAAAATCCCGAAGCAAAAACTCTCGGAATGAGGTCAGTATTGCATCACTTGATGATGTGTCATGACTCGAGTGGCTGTCATGTGTCACTCAGAATTGTGATTTCCAGTGGCCTGAAATGCCAAATCAACTTGACACTTGTCATTGTCTAATCATGCCACTTGTCATAGTCTTCCACCTGTCCTTTCTGACATGGACTGCCACATTCACCTCCTAGATTTTTCGGCCCAGATCACTTCGTGATTTCGCATATCACAATTTCAACATTCTTGATGTGAATGTTATTCACTTCCAAGTCCCGGTCTGCGAAACTCCAAAATGGAGTCAGATCAACTTTTCAGATTTTCTGACTTTGCAACTTCAGGACTCCTATGATGAGGAGTCTCGACACTTGACTCCTCCATCTCCCGGTATCCAAAAATCCAAAATGGAGTCGGATCAACGGTCCAGATCAAACTTTGATCTGAAGGCTAAGGTTATTTCGCGATTTCACATATCGCGAGTTCAAGAGGTTAGGGAACCTCATTCCTTTGACTTTCCAGTCAGTGAAGGATGATCTTTCACCACGTATCCTTCTTGGATCGATGGTCTATTTTTGTCCTCAATCCAACAGTTGATATTATATCGTGGTTTATCATATCGCAATGTCACATTTCGCAACTTTGGCACTCTTGTGGTGAAGTGTTTTGACACTTCAACTCGTGGTATATGAAACTCCGAAATGGAGTCGGATCAACATATTCCAACATTTCACATTTTGCCATTTCGACATTCTTGTCATGAGTTGCTTCCTTGACTCCTCCAATGCCCAGTCTGATCTTTCCATCCAATTATCCCTGCGCTGTTGATCTTCCTTGCCTGCCTGTTTTCCATCAAACAAACAAGCACACTCCTGCACTATCTCTTTTGAGCTTACGTTGTCCCTATTTTTCCATCGCTGCATACTCTGATCTTGCCATCAATGATAAGCACACCTGCCTGTAAACATGCCAACATAGTGAAGAGATGATTTGGTTACAGAGGTTTATGGAGGAATTGGGAAAGAATAAGTAGAATAGAAGGTTGTACCATGATAGCTAGAGTACCATTCATCTTGCAAAACTCAACCTTCCATTCTAATACTAAACACATACATCTCAGGTACCATTTCATACGATCTGTATTGGAAGATGGAAAATTGAAGTTGTAAAAGATACATACTAGCCAGAATCCTCCAAACATGTTAACAAAGGTAATAAATAGGGAGAAACTGATTTCCTGCTCAGTTTTGGTTGGTCTTCAAGCATGAAGGTGAAGATGAGAAATTTTCTAGGTCCAAGTGGGAGATTGTTGGGAAAATGCTCTTTTTCCTACAAGAAACTCAATCAAGTCCCAAGTCTGGTTATTTTCCAAGGAGTCCATTTCTTATTCCATGCCTTTCTCCCACTTCTTTTTTTAGTCTACCTAGATTCCTCTTCATAACTTTCTGGTTCACTAGAATTACTAGACAATAAATAATATAGTGAAGGAAAATATCATCCATGGGGTCTACTTAACCTAGTATATATTTTAACAACACTTGCAAGAGTTTGAGGTACCTTCTTCTCCTGTTGTTGTACATTTTGATTTTTTGGTACCTTTGGAATTCCATTTTCTTTGATTTCATCAAGCAATGTGTATTCAATGTTTTCCTTTTTCTGTCTCTTTCCATGCAACTGATCTTTGTACATGGAATTTTCATTGAATACAAAATATCTACTCCTAATGATTTTTTGATTTGCATAATCCCATAAGCGATAACCAAAATAATTAACATCGTATCCAGTAAAGGTACACTTCTTGGATTTTCCCTCAAGCTTTGTTCCTTTTTCTCTATCAATATGGACAAATGCTTCACAATCGAAAGTCTTCAGGAATGAGTAGTTTACCTTTTTACCTGTCTGTTCTTCCTCTGGAATGCCACCATCCAAGGATCTTGAAGTCTGTTTGTTTATTAAGTAAACATAAATATATATAACATTTTCCAAAAACTGTAAGGGAAACCCTGCATGCAATCTCATTGTTGGCCCTTGGTTATGGAAGTAAGAAAATATTACGGAAGGAAAGACGAAATGCGAGCTGCGCGGATGACACAGTGACTGATACTGGGTCGAAGTGAGAAAAAGAGAAGAAAAGATGAAGTGAAGTAAGAGAAAGAAATCCATTGGATGGGAAGATAGAGGATAATAGATCAGCAAGGAAGACAGATCATGGACAACTCAGCAAGTGGAAAAATCCACCAATAGATGCTTTGGATCACCTCGCAGGAAAGAAGGATAGACAAGCTGGTAAAGGCTGGAAAAGTGGGTCAAGTTGACCTAGGGTTTTTATAATTAGGGTTTCAACACCCAGGCTTCAGCCTAAGGATGTCAGTGAGCTATTGTGATGTATAAATAAAGGTCAAGAGGACATGGGATGGGTTCGTTGTTAGTTCGAGTATGTGATGATGAGTGATTATTGTTATTACTGAGAGAAGAGTATTGTGTGGTGCAATAAGTATGTGTTGTAAGATCTTCAGCTGGGTGCGAAGATCAAACCTGCAGCTGGGTGCACAGGGAAGGGATATAGAGAAAAGAGAGAAGGAGAGAGATCTGCAAGCTAAGAGCGCATATAGAACTTTAATCTTTCACTTAATATAGTAGAAAGCACAGTTCTGTGGGTGTAGCCCTAGGGAGAGGGTGAACCATGTATATCCTGTTGTTGTGTGTGATTGATGTTGTGTTCTTTACTCTGTTACCCTGATGATGCATTAGTATGTTAGATCTGATATATAACTGTGCAAAGTAGGTTTATGTTTGGAATATAATAATTTGATCTTCATGTGTGATTGCCTTGATCCCACTTGCATTTCCTTTGGTTGTAGATACCTATGTCCTACAACCCCCTATTGCTACTTCAGGTGAGACTTCATCTACTTCGCAGGTGTTGTTGAAAGGACTAGTAGTTAGGTCTTATTGGTGCACTCTTGGAACTGAACCCTAGATCTACCCCTGTGCCAAAAAATGGTTTCGTTGCTGGGACCAGGATCTTCTTGGGGGAATGTCAAGGTGGTTTCCATTGAATACATAGATTCAGAAGTGGATAGAAGAACAAGAAAAGGACTTCACAGAAGATCAGAATAAGAACCCTAATATTAGCACAAAAGACTGGTTGGGGAGGTATATCTTTACTGACATACACAAGATTTTATCTGGTAGAATTCATAAGGATCTATATGAGTGGTTGGCCAGATTAGCAGACACCCAGACTGAGATTAGATCTAAACCTCTTGTGGTTTGGATGTCGGTGCAGATCAAGAAGGTTAAAAGAGTTGATAACAACGTGTCAAGAGTAGTAGATCACTAGTTTGATAGTACCAATGGAGGGTATATCACAGATTTTGCTATTGATAGGGTAGAATCATATAACCAAGCAGAGATATATTTCTTTAAAGGACCTAGAGGACAATTTTTACACTTCTGGAATTTGAAACTCAAGATGCTATTGCATGAGAAGAACATCTTGAAGATACAGTGGTGGGTTAGACTGAAAAGTATAATGTTAAAGAATTCATACAATGACAATGACACATATATTGGACACATGCACAGTGGGAGGACCTTTAGAGAATTTCCTCTGGTAAACTTGTTTGAGTAGAGTCATGAACGAACACAAGAAGAAGGGTTCTACAATGGAGAAGAACAAGAGTTTTTGAATGAGGAACATTCAGAGTCCACTAGGGAAGAAGAAAAGAAGACTGAAGAACCTCGCCGAGAAGAGTCAGAAAATTCAAGGACTGTGAAGACTGTTGAAGTAAGTTCTATTACACCCCCTGTTGTTTTAGCAACATTAAGTAACCAGAGTAACCTAAGTTATCAGAGCACTCAGAGCACTGGTACAAGTGGTTTAGTGCACACTCAGTCAGAAAACCTAGGAAGATCTATGGAAAATGGGATGAGGTTACCCACCTTTAGAGGAGATGGATCTGAAGATCTTGATCAACATTGGTTTCTATGTGAAGTTGTATGGAGTATTAAGAATGTCACTGACGAAGCTGTTAAACGAGCTCAGTTTAGTACTACCTTGAGAGACCACGCACTGAGATGGTACATGAAACTTGTACAAGGAATTGCACAGACTAAACCATTGAATGGGATCAAGAATGCATTGGTTGCAGAATTCAAGAAACCTAAGTTAGAGTCACAATGCATTAGTAAGTTAAAATAAATCAAGTAGAGAATAGATGGACCTGTTTGGGAGTTTGATCATAGGTTTAAAACCTTAACAGGTTGGTTGACTTTTCAGATTCCAGATGAGCAGAACAAGGAATGGTTCATTACTTCCCTTTTACCCCACATCAAATTCCCTCTAATGCAACAAAATATTTCTTCATAGGCTGAGGCACTAGAGATTTCCATGAAGCTAGAATCAACCCCTATGAGAGAATCCATCTCAGTTATGAGTCAAATTTTAAGTTAGTTAACTAGCTTGTCTCTGCAGGTAGAGGATATGAAAAAAGACAAGAGAAAAGATAAAAGAGAAGACATCTGGTGTATCATATGCAAGTCACAAGGCCATGACATGGAGAACTTCCCCTTGTTTCATGAATACTTGGCTTCCGAAGCTCTGAGCCCTTTGAAGAAAGTTACCCTACCTTGGTGCGAGGTATGTAGAAATAGACATGGCCCTGGTGAATGTTATTACATGAAAAAATATGTTCAGACACCCACAAATATGTATTACACGTTCTGTAGTTTAGTAGGACATGATGATAGGGATTGTAGGGCCTATGACCTCATCCATGAAAGGTCAAGGGATATATACAAAATTCAAGGTGAAGTACAATATGAAGGGAACACTACATAGTATAATTTCCCTGGAAGAGTAAACTTCAAACCTCGCAGTGGATTTAGAGGAAGAGGACACGGAGGAGGTATGGGTCAAGGTAGAGGTCAGATCATTTTTTATAACTGTGCACAACCAGGTCATTTGGCAAGGGACTGTCAAAACCCTTGTACCACTTGTAGTTATTGCAACTCATTTGAACATGTCATAGAATATTGTCCTTCGGTGTTAACCAAACTTCATTAATGATGAGGAGGAAACCAACAAATACATCTAATCATAGCAAAACCTCACGGAGCAGATCCCAGATTCGTTGTTATCATTAGAGGAGGCGCTGCCATAGGAGAAGACAGGTGACTCCAGGGAAGACTACGGAACAATTAGGAGTCATAAAATCTTTGGAGAAGACACGAGAGTTTGATCCAAAGAGAGAGAAGTAGACATTTGAAGAGGCAAGAAAAGACATTAGAAGAGATTAGGCTTCTTCATCAAAGGCACAACTAGAATGTGGAATGCCCCTGGCCTTTGATCATTCTTCTTCACCTGAAGAAGGAAAAGAGGTAATCAAACTCATGGAATTCTTATGAACTTGTATTAATTTGATAAACGATGAGAGTGTTGTACAAGAGCTCCAACACTTGCTCAGACAATATGAGCTAGGAAAGGTAGATCCTCTATTGAATAAAGTAGTTGTTCCAGAGTCTGTACTTAAGGCTTTAAAAAATATAGTGTCTAGGCATCTGAAAGTTAGTAAGATGTAAAAAGGGGGGAGGGTATACCTTCGGGAAAGGAAGCTAGGGTTGATTTCTAGGTTTTCGTTGTCGGGCTTCCAACTATTTCTGGATGTTTATATCCCTTTCAATTGCAGCCCATGAATGTTCAAGTTCTACCCGGGTGTTAGTCATTTTAAGTATGGTATCAAAAAGATTTAAAGCAATATGGGTTTGATCTGTCAAACTGGGTTCAATATTGGGTTGTCTTACAATCGAGACAGTCATAGAGGAACACACAAATTTAAAGAAATCCAAAAGTTTTTATGTTGTATCAATTTGATTTTATAAAAGAGAAATTTAGAAATCAATACTAAAATCAAAATGCAAACCAAAGGCCTTTTCCCGTAACTGCGTTATATTTGAATTAAATGGTGTATGAATTATGGGAAAAACATTAAGTTGTCTATAGAATAAGACTCCTATCGAGAGAGGATCTCACTTTATAAATAGAAGAAGAAAATAAAATAAGAAATGGTTTGATGAAGCATAAAATATGCTAACCTAAAGGTTCACAGGTCTTGTACCTGCTAGTAGCCGATACAGAGGAAAAACTGTAAACAATAGATAGCTAAATATTAATCACTGCAGTAAAAGTTTTACTAAATTGCAATGCGACATTCATAAGATATATATAAGTGAAATAAGAATGAATATGAAATAACATAGAGAACAAACTCATAAAACAATAGTGATGGAATTAGGAATCTCAAATTTCTTTTTATTAATTTTGAAAAGAGACAACCTCTATTACAATTAATCAAAAAGGTCCAACCCTTTTTTTCTTTCTTCAAAATTTATATTTATGCAGATTTTTATGTGCTGGAATATCAATAGTTCCAAAGGTTTTTGGTTACAATCAAAGGAGTCAAAATGTTTCATTTCTTTATCTGTGTTCTCATCTGGTACCCAAAACCTGCCTCTTCGTATGATCCTTGCAAGTAACACACTTCTCCACCAGCTGTGATATCAACTTAGATGGCTCTGCTTGATTATTTGCCTAAAAAATATAGCAGTCTTTCATCAATAGAGACAACTTTCCTTTTACCTGTTGATCTTTGGCATTGATAGAGCATAACAGTATACTCGGTTTAATTAACCATTTGTCTATTTGCACTATGTCTGTTTGAGTTATTTGTGATATTTTGGCTAATTATATTTCTTCATTTTCCTTGATATTTAGCATATATTTAGCTATATCGATCTGACCCAATATATCCATGCCACTTTCACCATCAGAACCCAACCAAATCTCACTTAACAAACCAAAAATTGCTTCGCAATATTTCCTTAGCTTCGTAGCTTGTTTTTTGCCTTTGGATATATTTTGCTCCCATTCTTTCAACAAGATATTACCCTTGGTTTGCTCCGTGATGGGAAAACTAGAACTACTACTTGTTTCCCTTCTTGTTGTGGCTATAATAGCCTTCTGGAACACCACCCGAGCTGCTCTGGCATCCCTTTCTTTAAGAGAGAGGTTTTCCAACACCTGATCAATGAGTTGGAAGCTGCTTTGAATTGTTTCTACTTTAACAAGAAGACCCTGTTACACTGCCAATAACCTTTTTCTGATCTCTATTGCTTGGGATTGAAATATCCTGATATCGATTACCTGGATTTCGGCAAATTCTAGTTTCGCCTGAAGCTGGTCTATCAATTCTCCCTACTGGCTTATCTGAGTATGACTCGTCTGAACCATCAACTATGTCTGTTCGAGATCAAATTTAAGCCGCTCGATTTCTCTTTGATATTCTATTCTTGCTTTCTCTAAAGTCACACTTGCCTGATCTTTAGCAACAACTTCTGCTGTAGCTAGTTTAGCCTCTAGCATCTTGATCAAATAATTTTTTCGTTTTAGTTGATCTTTTAGGGTCCCGACTGAATATTGGTTTTCTATGGTGAAATCCCCCAATGTTATTTCTATTTGCGTCATGAATTCTTCTTTCTTCATATTTCTCCCATCGATTAAAATTTTAAATTTCTTAGAGATAGTACCTGCCTCTTGGTAGATTTCTTGTCTCACAACCACCTTCCTCTTCTTATAGAAGAAGAATTCATTCGAAGGTATCTCTTCTACTGACATAGGTGTCAATTTTTCACCCAAAATCCAACCTACGTCCAGGATTTTCTTTGCAGACTGTAGGGGGGTAATGGAGGTGATGGGATTATCGACCTATTTAGAAGATTTCTCGTTAGTAATGACTAAAGTTGGCTCACTTGGAGGATCAAAAGCCTCAACTTCCTATTTTAGGCCCCCATCTTGCTCTTCTTTATCCTTTTGTTCTTCTTGTTCGGGTGCCGAATCTTTGGAGACTCCGGCCTTTGTTTTCTACACCTCTACGGTCCTCAGATCTTCACCCTGTAATACTAGAGGAATGCAACTCCACCGATGTTCTTGGAATATGACAACATCGGCCCTCTCTTCAGGTGACATGGATTGTATTCGATCCAAAACCTCGTCATAAGATTTCGTGCCTTGGAAAATATCATCATGAGGCGAATTCTCGTGCTCAAATCTTTTAAGGCCACAACTGGCCAAATGATTACTCATGACCTTGTGTGGATCGTGTTTCTTAAATTCGATGTGAACCAACTTTATGTCTTCTAGGGCTACTACCTCGGCCTTTGCATGCCTGAAGT
Organism: Picea engelmannii; assembly: GCA_009831015.1. NCBI lineage: Eukaryota > Viridiplantae > Streptophyta > Pinopsida > Pinales > Pinaceae > Picea > Picea engelmannii. The sequence continues at coordinate 396,409 of ML777162.1, forward strand.
CTAATAATAAATAGGTGTTTAAATGAATAGGAAAAGGTGGCCATACCTTTTTTGAAAACCCTTTCAGTTCTTTACTTATACTGCCAATTACGGTTTGCCTGGTGATCTCACGACAAGCCAGCCTGTCAGGTATAAGTAAGGGTAAATCATGTGGAGGGACGGAAGCGTCGAAAACCCTGATGTATGAAAATTCTTTCTCCACGTAAAAATCGACTACTCTACTTAAATTTTCCATGATGCTATCCGATATCCTAGGTGGCGGTTTACCGAAGATGGCAACATGCATCGGTACCATTACCCAGTTGAAGATTTCGTATACGAAATCCGAAGCCTTGTCCTCCCAAATATTAGAATGGTATACATGGACTAGGTTAGCATCCGATGGAGCCTAGCTCCAATTCATCAAGGGAAAAGGAATCATGGAACATACTACATCCATGAGATATGTGGACATAAAAAATGAAGCAGCTTTCCCGCTCTCTTTCTGTGTCCGATATTCTGTAATCTGACTGGTCAGACTATCTGATAACATTTTGGCCCAGTCGAAAGAAGGGCCTTCTGCTACTGCATACATCAAAGGCACCCATGGGCGGAAAAAATGCATGGTGTATTCCCTCCCATACAATCTACAAGTCATCATCACTACGTATTTGAATTGTGGTTCCAAAGAAGATATGGAATAAATTCCATTGCTGTCTACCCTAAACTTTGTTGGGTGTGAGACTCAATCCTTGATCAAATCAGATAAAATTTTCGCATATTTCTCACATTCCTTTTGTTGAAAACCCTCTAGAAACTCTGCATTGTATGTGAAGTCTGACGTGGGTGGTAACTTGTACATCGTCTATAAGTTTTCTAGTCTAAAGGTCCCAACAATGACCTTCTACTAGTTGATGATGGTTCTGGTAGGGATGTCTACATGATCTAGCGCACATCGGATCATGTCATAGTACGGAAAAAGGCGTGGCCTGGTTGCTACTTTGTGCATCTCTACTTGGATGACGATCTTATATTTGGTAGTCATGGCGTCTTTCTCATTGTCACTGGAATCGTCCAAACAGTTCACCGCATCTGATTGCAAAACCTCTGAGATGTATGACCAAGTTCGTACGGAAACAATGCTTCGAGGTGAAGTATTTGAAACGTTATCAAAACCTTGTCCTGAAACCTCAGTGCTTGCCTTAGATGCTTTTCATGGGGCCATGACAGGGGATTGTAACTTACCTCTTCTGCAATAGAAATGCATATACATATAGAAGTTAGCTTACTGAGAAAAATTTCTCTGTGTAGAATAGAAATGAACTTTATGAATAAAATAGGAAGCAAAAGATCTATATCTTCGAACATTTAACATATCGATGTCCTTACGAACAGAACGGTCCAATCATATTTAGATAGAGATTTTGGCAATAAAAACCATATCCTTATGTTGTCGTTTCGCCTTATTTTCAATTAATGGCATAAAATTCGACAGTTCATGGCACAAGATGGTGCAAGGAATATTTGAAATTACCTCGTAAACTGTGCATTATTATCATTTGCATTAAACATTGATTATGTTGGCTTGGTTTCCTTAGTCAGGATTTAAATCAACATTTCAGTGTTCGTTGTATCGGGGCTTTTAATTATAACCTTTCAAGCCTCTAAAACCCAAGACAACGATGATTAGATTTAATTAAGCAAGGACGTAACTAAGATTAAGTGTTTTAATTAACTATGCTTTCATTTATATCGTGACTTCGTGGCTCGGGACTTCGAAGGTATAGTTTCTGGGAGGAAAGTATGACGAGTCGTGAAATCCCGAGAAACTTAATCATGGTCAAAAGTAATCAACCCTGACTCTAACCTGGGTTACTTAGGTAAAAGTTTCGTGGCTTTGGGTTTCAGAGTTTTAGCGGTAATATTTTAGGAGAGAGCGAAAGCCAAGATGAGAAATCCCGACAACACTTGACTGGGGTTTACATGGTTGTTTGCACTCTTCTCGTCACTGTGTGAGAAAAAAGTGAGTGCTTACATGCCCAGTTGGGCTATGCTAGGCATGACAGCTGTGATGTAAAAGGTTAGAAAGAGAAACAACTAAGTTATAAACATAAATCGAACTAAAACTAATTAAAACTATGAGCATGTAAAAGAAATGAAAAACAAATGTAAATGGACCATATCACCAATGTATAGCTTGATATTATTGATGAAATCCAAAGACACACAATGGAGAAAGAGGACTTGGGTCCCTTCCCTCTCCAATGGAAGGCTCTTGAGGCCCTCAACTGATTGCTCTCCTTACAAAGAAAAG
>ML777162.1:411968-423528 GCA_009831015.1 Picea engelmannii
GGGGGTTATTTGGATACCTACCCCCGAAATCCTACCTAGACTAAAATCTTCTTTTGGCACCTCCCGTGGAGGACAACTTAGTGAGTTGTTAGAAAGATTTTAAATGAAGTTGTTTTGTGAGGCTGGGGGTGAAAACCAACCTCGTTTGATTTAAAAGTGGGAGTGGATAGTCCAATCAAGAAATGATGGGGTGTTTTCAGAATCCCTTTGGAGGAAACCTACTTAGACCACCACGTTTCGAGACGAGGCTATGTGAGTGCAAAAGTGGCTTTTGTGTGTGAGTGGAAGGTGTACCAAATTTTAGTTGTTAGATGTCACCTTGCAACATGTGGACATCTCTTGGTCCTTTACAAGAGTTTCATTACCTAAATCAACTAGATGGCATTAGTACAACCTTGCGGAATTTTAAAAACCCTAGGAAACTAGCATGTGGACATTGTGGTCCGTTACTATCCTTTATCTCCCTATGTGTGAGTTAATCTAGAAAATCATGAAACTAGCCTAGATTGAACATGTGGGCATGTGTGGGCCCTTTACAAACTTTTAAACTCTCCTAGTTTTTTGATCTAAGAAAGCATAAAATCAAACACTAGTCTAGCTTTGTTGACATGTGGGCATGTATTGGACCCTTTACAAGAATGTGTTTGAGAAAAATGAAACTAAGAGGGGTCTCCAAAGAGCCTTTGTCCTCTCCTAAAAGTTTGTTTAAAATTTTGTTTTTAAGGGAGATGAGATCGATTTCTCAATCCTTTTCTGATTCTCAAGATCGCACAATGTCCCAAGAGAAGAGCATACTTCAGATTGTTACTTTTGACTTCTAGTCCCGAAATGTGAGTTTAGATGTGTTTTAAGATATGATGTTTCAACTTAGATAAACCAAAGCAAGCAAAATAAAGGACAATGAATTTTATCCTCCTAAGTGCCTAGGTTTGGTAGATGATCCCCTTTATAAGTTGAGAGGCTAAGTGGTGTAGTATTCAGAGCTTACACATTATCATCTTAACAAGGGAAATGAGTTTCCCAACATCTAAGAGCTTACAATGCAAATTTTTGGTTCAAATGCGCGGCTTTATGTATGGATAGATGTGCATGTGGTGCCTGTGCACGAACGAAGTTGAACGGAAAAGCGCGTGCACGCCCGACGCGCGCCTGTGGGCAGGAAAGACCGCGCGCCTGAGTCAAAAGTCCGAGAAGAAAATTCGGATGAATTTCTCTCCAATTTCTGGTGAATTGGCCGGAAAGCAGGTCAGCTGAGGCCGGTTGGTGAACCTCCAAGTCAGTAAAAGCAAAAGGAAAGCAAATAAAGCCCAAATGAGGGAGGAATTTATACCTTATCCCCAGTATGGTCGCCAATCTGTTTGCACTCTTCTCGTCACTGTGTGAGAAAAAAGTGAGTGCTTACATGCCCAGTTGGGCTTTGCTAGGCATGACAGCTGTGATGTAAAAGGTTAGAAAGAGAAACAACTAAGTTATAAACAGAAATCAAACTAAAACTAATTAAAACTATGAGCATGTAAAAGAAATGAAAAACAAATGTAAATGGACCATATCACCAATGTATAGCTTGATCTTATTGATGAAATCCAAAGACACACAATGGAGAAAGAGGACTTGGGTCCCTTCTCTCTCCAATGGAAGGCTCTTGAGGACCTCAACTGATTGCTCTCCTTACAAAGAAAAGATGAAATGTGGGTGAAAGAACTCCAAGCTTATTCACTCAAGTGAGGGGTGAATAGATTATGAAATGCAGCTTACAATGTGTGTTGCCAAAGAAGGAGTCTCTAGAAATCTCAGCAGCATAACAGTATGAAGAATTCCTTGAGAAAATGGTGGTCATTCATGGCTTTTTATAGCCAAGCATTGAGTCATTATGTGGCCTCTTTTGAATGTGAAAAGGGGCTCTTTAGGGCACATTTAGGTCGTTGACCATCCCCCCCACGCGGATTGAGCTCGGATTTGGTGTCAAATCGACTTGGGAGCTGATCCATTAGTGGTTGGGAGGCCAACCAATTTCATAAATGCGCCGTTTAGCAGGCGCGCGGGTTTTTTTCCCAACAGCCGCGCATCGTGCGCGCAGGTGCGCCTTATACGTTGCTGTTACGTGCGCGCGCGTGTGCCCATGTTCTGTAAAGCGCCTTTGAATTTTTGATTATTTGTATAGTTTTTTTACCCTTTTTCAATGCTGAGGATTAAATCCTGTGCCATGATGACTCTAGTCCTGTGTTGACGATGCAGAGTTCTTGTCGCCTTGTGCGGACGAAATTTCAGTGATAACAATGGTCTCACTCTTAGCTTTCACCTGAGGTAAGCTTTTAAACCTTTTCGCGACTTCGCACATCGGGGTTTGTAAATATTGTGACTTGTAACCCCTGAAGAGCGATATTCCGAGGTACAAAAGCAACAACCTTCATTTAACAATAAAAAGTGGTAACTTAAGAAACATCACATCCCCCGTTATTTCGCATGACGAGACTACTGAGATTTTTAGTAGGTGAATATCGCGAAGCGAAAAAGAACTTAAGAACCTACATTTGACTTTTAAAATAGATTTGAACCAAATGAAAATCGTGGCTCCAACAAAAGTAGAACATCAAATATCCAAAAAGAGAAGGAGAAATAAGAAACTACACCTTAATTCTCAAATTGAAGAATATGATATATATTATGTGGTCCTGGACTTAGGATTAGAGGTCAATGTTATGGCGAAGCAAACCTGAGAACTGATGGGAAAAGCTAATTTGATCTATTCCCCTATCAGGCTTAAGATGGCCAATCAATAGGCTATGATCCCCTTCAGAAGACTGGAACATGTCCCTGTGGACAACGACGGGGTCAGAACATTTGTGGACTTCGAGGTGATTGATATAGTCGATGATAGTTGTCCTTATCCTACGCTGTTAGGAATTGATTGGGATTTCAACAATTATATTGTTCTTGACTTGAAGAAAAGAAGAATGGAGTTTGAAGGAGATGGCCTAAGGGTCATTGCACCTTTGGATCCCAATGAAGGTCCTAGATACACAAATTCCATTAGAGAAGAGGATCGCGCATATGAGCTAGAGAATATATACAAATTGACGATGAGACAACAAGATTCCATTAATCCTACAACAAATGGGAATTTAAGCTGGTGAAGTGAGAGCGCATGCTCATCAGAATTAGAAGAAGCACTAGAGAACTCACATAATAAGATGTATGAATTTTTAGTGCGATGATGTGCTAGATTGACTAGAGAATTTCACTGGATCGACACAACAGTAAGTAATTTACCCACATTTGATGGTTTGAAACCCTTAGAAACTTTCTTATTGGAATTTGAAGAAACTATACCAGTACAACAAAGACTGTTGGCACTGGATGATGCTTTGAAAGCTACTCCAACAAGATGGCGGGGAACATATAAAAGGAGCATCGTAAGACAAAAAGTATTTGAGGAGGCACTTAGCTTGCCTATGGAGCAAGAAAAAGATGAATGGACTGAACCTCTTCATAAATTGCAAGGATGTTACAATACCAATTTCGATGAAGACGATGATCCTAGGAAGGTGAACATTGCAGAAATAGAAGGAAAATGAGACATAAAATGATCAGGAGTTGAACTAACTTTTATTGAAAAACCAATCAAAATCAAGAAAGTTAATATTGGAACATAGAAAGCACCTAAGCTTGCTATTGTTGGAGATTACTGGGATGATGCCACTATTGATAAGATCACATAGTTACGACATGAATATCAGGACTTGTTTCCAACCAATTTCACTGATATGAAGGGAATTAAAGGGCCCATGGGAGAGATGAAGATCCCCTTGAAACTAGATGCAAGGCCAGTTAAACAAATACCTTATAGATTGAACCCTAAATATAAGGAAAAAGTGAAGATTGAACCTGATAGAATGCTAGAAGCAGGAATCATAGAACCTGTTGAAGAGTCAGAATGGATTATCCCTATGGTGGTATAGGATAAGAAGATCGAGAAATCAGGATCTATGTAGATCTCAAGAAGATGAATGATGCATGTTTACATGACCCATTCCCTACACCATTTATTGATGAAGTGTTAGATAATGTAGGATTACAGGAGGTATATTCTTTTATAGACGACTTTTCAGGATACCATCAGATCAGGATTGCCAAAGAAGATCTCCATAAGACCAGATTTGAAATAGATTGGGGATCCTACCAGTATACATTGATTCCATTTGGATTGAAGAATGCACCAACCATGTTTTCTAGGGTGGTGGTCGAAGCATTCAAGGAGTTTTTACATAAATTTCTGGAAGCATATTTTGATGATTGGACTATTTTTAGCTTATTGCAAAATCATATTGAATGTTTAATACTAATGTTGGATAAGTGCAAGAAATGTCAGATTGCCCTGAACCTGAAAAAGTGCATCTTCGTTTCACCCTTTGGAGTACTGCTAGGCCATATTGTGCATAAGTAGGGATTGCTGGTAGATCCATCTAAGATTGCCATTATTGTCGATTTACCCCTTCCTACTTCAGTCAAACAGTTGCACACTATTCTAGGACATAATGGATACTACAGGAAGTTCATTAAAGGATATGCACAAATCACAACACCCATAGAGAAGATTTTGAATAAATATTATCAGTTTCAATGGATAGAAGAATGCGAGCAGAGCTTCGACACATTGAAACAAAAAATGGTTACTACGCCTATTCTAGTTTTCCCAGAATGGAGAAAGGAATTTCATGTGCATGTTGATGCATCTTCTATTGAATTAGGAGCAGTGTTAGCACAATCGGGAGCTGAAGACATTGACCACCCATTATCCTTTGCTAGAAGGAAGCTATCAACAACTGAGATAAATTACACCACCACTAAGAGAGAAGGGTTAGCCATGGTGTATGCGCTACAAACGTTTCACCACTACTTGTTGGGAGGACACTTTAAAATGTTCACTAATCACTCTGCGTTGAAATACCTGGTCAAAAAGACACTATTGGGGGGAAGAATATGCATATGTCTTCTACTATTTCAAGAATATGATTTTGAGATCATGGTTAAGCCAAGGAGAATGAAAAAAGGACCTGACCACTTGTCGAGGTTGGAACATGGAGAGGAACCTACTAGTTTGGAGGATACACTGCCAGATGCACAGTTGCTAGCCATTAGAAAGGTTGATGATCACTTCACTGAGATAGTCCAGTTCCTGTCAACATGAATGACACCTAGTGAATACACAATCACCCAGAAGAAACAACTTATAGTGCACGCTGCTGATTTTTCACTTATAGCTGGACAACTATACAAGATGGGAACTGATGAGATCCTGAGAAGATGTGTCATGGAAGAAGAAATACCACTAATTTTAGCAGAATCTCATGAAGGCATCACAGGAGGACACTATGCAGGAAAAGCAATAGCGCAAAAGGTTCTTAGAGATGGCCTTTGGTGGCCTACGTTACACAGATATGCTAAAGACTACTATAAAGCCTATGAATTATGCCAAAGAGTTGGGAAACTATCCAGAAGATATGACATGCCATTAGAACCCCAACTAACCTTACAAGCATTTGAGAAATGGGCCATTGACTTAGTGGGACCTATAAACCCACGAGGGAAGCACACATAAGCTAGGTACATAATCACTGCGGCAGAGTACTTGACCAGATGGTCCAAAGCAAGAGTAGTTAAAGACTGTAGTGAAACTAAAGTTGCACGTTTCATATTTGATGATATCATAACCAGGTTTGGATGCCCAAATATCCTCATGAGTGATCAAGGTACACATTTTATTAATAAAACTATTGAAGCCTTGACTCAGGAATTTGATGTTCACCACCAAAAGAGCACTCCTTACCACCCACAAGAAAATGGGATGGTCGAAGATTTCAACAAGATATTGGAGAGATCACTGACAAAGATTTGCAGTATAAACAAAGATGACTAGGATTTGAGAGTACCAACAATATCATGGGCCTATAGAACCACTTGTAAGATGCTGACAATGCAGACCCCTTTTAAGTTGGTTTATGGTCTAGAATCAGTTGTCCCTAGCTTAAGAATCACAGCCTTTACAGATATGGATGACATTGGTATTGTTCAAGAGAGGCTCGCGCAGTTGGTCGAACTAGAGGAAGACTGATTTATTGCAGGATTCCATCAACAAGTTCAGAAGGAATGAGAAAATGCCTACCATGACAAGAATATCAAGAAGAAAGACTTTAAGCAAGGATATATAGTATTGGTATACGATAAAAAGTTCATGAAACATATAGGGAAGTTCAAAACACATTGGATGGGGCCATACGATGTTGTCTACATCATGAAAGGAAGAGATGCGTAGTTGAAGACTTTGAATGGAGAATGGAAGGAAGGATTGGTGAATGGGAGTCAGTTGAAATTGTACTATGACAATCAGTTGCCTTGAAACTCTTGGTGAAAGCATAAGGAGAAGTTTCTAGGTACCAAGTGTAGTTGAAACTGGGTACCAGATGCAGAAAAGATAGTCTGCACATAGTGGGGAGGAACAAAGAAGAAAACACAGACTGTGCTGCGCAATCTGCAGTTGAAGAGAAGAAGAAGGTTCATATCAGAGTGCCTCAGGATGACTCACATGTGAGTTTTGGGAGCCTGTTGGCCCTTTTTTATGGAAGTAAGAAAAGATTAAGGAAGGAAAGATGAAATCAAAACTGCACAGAAGACATAGTGACTAATACTGGGTCGAAGTGAGAAAAAAAGTAGAAAAGACGGAGTGAATTAAGAGAAAGCAAGTCATTGGATGAGAATATCAAGGATGACGGATCAACAAGGAAGATAGATCGTGGACAACTTAGCAAGCAGAAAAAAACCACCAATAGATTCTTTGGAGCACCTCGTGGGAAAGAAGGAAAGACAGGTTGGCGAAGCTCGAAAAAGTGGTTCAAGTTGACCTAGGGTTTTAGACACTTAGGGTTTTGATATCTAGGGTCTTAACACCAAGGATTCGACCTAAGTCTATTGGTGAGATATTTTAATGTATAAATAAAGGTCAAGAGGACCTGGGATGGGGTTGTCATTAATTTGATTATGTGATGATGAGTGATTGTTTTTATTACTGAGAGAGGAGTATTATGTGGTGAAAGAAGTATGTGTTGTAATATATTTAGCTAGGTGTGAATATCAACCCTGCAGCTGGGTGCACAGGGAAGGGAGATAGAGAAAATAGAGAAGGAGAGAGACCTACAAGCTAAGAGCACATATAGAACTGTAAGATTTCACCTAATATATTATAAATCAAATTTATGTGGATGTAGACCTAGGAAAGGGTGAACCACATATATCCTGTTGTTGTGTGTGATTGATGATGTAGTCTTTACTCTGTTACCCTGATGATGAATTAGTATGTTAGATATAATATATAACCGTGCAAAGTAGATTTATGTTGGAATAGAATAATCTGATCTCCATGCGTGATTTCCTTGATCCCACTTGCATTTCTTCTGGTTGTAGACACATGTGTCCTGCAACCCCCTATTGCTACCTCGGGTGAGACTTCATTTTCTTTGCAGGTGTTTCCGAAAGAGCCAATAGTTAGGGCTTGTTAGTGCACTCTTGGAACTGAACCCTAGGTCTACCCTTGTGTCAACATTCATACTCCTTGCATGTTCCATGATTGTCCTGTTCATCCTTTATGAAACACCATTTTCTTGTGGTTTTACTGGAACTGTCTTATCTCTACGAATACCATGTATGAATAGTAATTATAAAACTCCTTGATGTAGTATTCACTTCCATTATATGATCTGATACACTTCAATATTTTTCCTATCTCATTCTCAAAGAAAGCTTTCCATTTCTTAAAAGTGTGGAAAACATTAGATTTTTGTCGAATGCAAAAAACCCAAGTTTTTCTAGTTGCATCATCAATAAAAATAATATAATAATGAGATACACCAAGATATGATTCTTGATCTGGTCCCCATACATATTTATGTACAATGTATAACATTTCACTCTTCTTTTCCTTTCTGAATCTAAGAAATCTAACTCTCTTATGTTTTCCATAAACACAGTGCTCACAGAAATCTAGATCAACTTGTTTAATATATGGAAAAAAATTCCTTTTGTGGAGTATCTACATACCCTTCTCATGCATGTGTCCAAACCTGTGATTCCACGATGTTGTATCCACTCTTATAGAATCTAAAGAGATAGAAGAGTCATCATTACTGATACATAAATACAATGTACCTACCCTCTCTCCTTTTGCTATTACCAATGATCCTTTAGTGACCTTACACGCCTTTTATGTAAATGTATATATAAAAACTTCACTTCACAAATACCCCATTGAAATTAGATTTCTTCTCAAATATGGAGCATGTCTCACCTCTTTCAACAATAATTGGTTTACATTATTTAACTTTATTTGTACCTTACCCATTCCAACAATTTTACATTGTTCATCATCACCCAAATAAACCTGTCCAAAATGACTTTGAACATAATCTTGAAAACATTTCCTATGTGGTGTGACATGAAATGAAGCCCCTAAATATAATACCCAAGAATCAATAATATTGTCTAATGAAAGAATCAAAGCATATTGTAACACATCACCTGCTACATTTGCTTCTTGATTTTTCTCATGCTGTCCATATCCTTGTTTCTTTAGATATGTGTAGTCTTTCTTCAGATGTCCTTTCTTCCCATAATTCCAACACTCTATGTTTCCTAGTATAGATTTGGATCTTCCCTTTCCAATCTTCCCACAGTTCACTGGGCTCTTTCCTCTTTCCATTTGTCTTCCCCTATTTTCCACGTGTTGATTATTCTATAATAACCCTTCGAATCCTCTAATACAATGTTGATGTTTTACCACTGTACTCAACACCCGACAATTAGCTCAAAATAAAATCACTTTATCTACTAGAAGAAGAAATGAGTAATCAAATAAACACACAGTGGAAGCATAAACAAGGAAACCAATAAATCACATACAAGACACCAATATTTTCGAGTAAAAACACCTAGAAAAACCCAGAAGGAAAACCAATACTTAGATTCTTTTATTAAGGTCAAATCCAGGCTCCTGTAATAGGGAAAATGTCCCACTAATAGAAATATAACTATAAAAAAACCTGGCGAAGTATACTCTGTCGTATGGCCCATGAACAACATGCTTTTTGAGGTGTACACAATTTTCCTTCAGTTGACCTGCATACATTCGTGACTGTATCCATTGCGAACCACATACATGTATGAAAAACCTGTATGGACACTTCCACATGGCACTAGGATTTCCTATGGCTTCTATCCTCTGAAAAATCGTCTATGACTTCCTCTGCTCCCGCTTCTCCTTGACCTATATGATCTATAGATGGAAGGCCTTCTCCACCTATCCAATATACTAAATCATGATCCTTTATGATCCAACCATATTTGCATCAACACTTGGATAAATCGTATTCACCCAACGATCTCCTCAATCTTGTGTAAGAAAATTTCCTTTGCTTCTACACTCCTCACACTAGAAAAATTTTGTTTTTTTCTATCCTCAACCTTGGTCTCTAACCAAAGTGACTTCCTCCTTCATCCTATCCTTCCTTTTATAATCATGAGTTATAATCTATTTCTGATCTCACTTAATATTTAGATTACATGATAATATTGCATGCATGCTAACTTTAACATTTTCTCAAATAACTCAATTAACTAATTAAAAACACTTTTACTTTAATTAATTCATTTTAACTAAAGTAAATTCAAGGACAAAATGTTTTCAACGACTTCCACATGCTAGACACATGCCAATTCTAAAGTACATGTTTGATTCTTCCACTGACATCAACACTCCCTCTTAGTGAGTAAGGTACTTATCCACCCTAGGGAAGGCTCTATCTTCCCTACCAGATCCACTATCATGCATGGTCTCCAATACACTTGATTGGATGCTCTCTCTGACACAGAAGCTATTCATTCCATCATGATCTAACATTCCTTCAAAGAATCACTACGTATAAACATGCTCCTATATGCCTCCTGCTCCTGAGCATCCTGCATGTCCATCTTGTACCATGAATCCTTCTAGATGGAATTGGAAGGTTTTTGCTTCTCACTTGAACCTAAAGGTTGAATCCCTTTGAGATGATCAACCTTCAAAGCTACATGATCATTTTTCTCTATCACTCTGATGCTTGCCATTTATCGCAATGATGATCCTTTAGACTATAAAATTTTATCTCTCTAACTCCAAAGACAACTTATTTTTCTAAGTTATATCCTTTGGGATTGATCATCACCTTTCCATCCTAGAACATTAGATCAAATCCATTATTATCAATCACTGAAACTGAGATCATATTCTTTATTTCTGGCACCCGTATCACATTCATCACTTTCAATGTGTCTCCTGAATCCAACTGGAACAACATTGTTCCAGATCCCTTCACTGCATTGTTGCACCCTTTTCGTCACCTTGGTGAGAAAATAAGAGGTGCTTACATGCCCAGTTGGGTCCTTCTGAGCATTACAGCTGTAGAGGAAAGAGTTAGAGAAAGAAAAACAAAACTATAAGCAAGAATTAAACTAATACAAAAGAAAATCATAAGCATAGGGACATAGAGATAACAAACACAAAAAGACCCATGTCACCAATGTTTTTAGGCTGATCTATTGATGAAATCAAAGCACCAAGAAAAAAGGGGACTATGAATCCATTCTTCCTCCAAGGGAAGGCTCTTGGACCCTCACAACCTTGCTCTCCTTACAACAAGAAAAATGAAAGTGGTGGTGAAAGAACTCCTTGCAAATCCACTCAATGGAGAGGTGGATTGCTCAATGAAATGGTGCCAATGTGCTCTTGTCAAGGATGGAGTCCTTAAAACAATATAGGCAGCATAACAATACATGAAATTCCTTGAGAAAATGAGGTGCATTCATGGCTTTTTATAGCATTTCTTTGGGCTTTTGTGTAACTGCTTTGTAGTGTGAAAAGAGGCCATTTAGGGCATTATTAGGTCTTTGACCAGCCCACCATTCGGATTCAGCTCAGATTTGAGGGTCAAATCGGCTTGGGAGCTGATCCATAAGTGGTTGGGAGGCTGACCACTTCAATAAATGCGTCGTTTAGCAGGTGCGTAGATTTTTGCACCAAAAACCATGCATCGTGCACGTATGCGCGCATGCTATGTTCCTGTTCCATGCATGTGCGCGCGCACCCAACTTCTGTAAAGCGCTCTTCAATTTTTCACTACTTTGTATAGTTTTTTTCCCTTTTTGAATGCTATGAGATTAATTCAAGTCCATGAATGACTTCATCACTGTTTGACGATGTTGAGTTCTTGTAACCACGTGCTGACGAAATTTCAGTGATAACAGATGCCCCCTGATTGATGATGTTAGGAGCATACGTATAGCCAAAATCCATCAATTTTTCTTCTACTGAGAATGTTGTTGTAAGATAGAGCAATAGTGGGATCATTCAGAGCAATCCTTTGGAGGAGAAAGGAACTGGTAGGACCCGCCCTTCCATAAGGTGCGTAAAATATACAACTGTGTACAAACGAGGCGGGCATGCCCCATGCTCGTGTTATGTAACCCTGAAAAAAGA
>ML777162.1:436929-450850 GCA_009831015.1 Picea engelmannii
AAATCGGCTTGGGAGTTGATCCATAAGTGGTTGGGAGGCTGACCACTTCAATAAATGCGTTTTTTAGCAGGTGCGTGGATTTTTGCGCCAACAGTCGCGTATCGTGCGCGTATGCGCACATGCTACATTCCTTTTCCGCGCATGTGCACGCGCACTGAACTTCTGTAAAGCGCTCTTCAATTTTTCACTACTTTGTATAGTTCTTTTCCCTTTTTTAATGCTGTGAGATTAATTCAAGTCCATGAATGACTTCATCACTGTTTGACGATGCTGAGTTCTTGTAACCACGTGCTGACGAAATTTCAGTGATAACAGATGTGCCAATCTGTTGCACCCTTTTCGTCACCTTGGTGAGAAAATAAGAGGTTCTTACATGCCCAGTTGGGTCCTGCTGAGCATGACAGTTGTAGAGGAAAGAGTTAGAGAAAGAAAAACAAAACTATAAGCAAGAATTAAACTAATACAAAAGAAAATCATAAGCATAGGGACATAGAGATAACAAACACAAAAAGACCCATGTCACCAATGTTTTTAGGNTGATCTATTGATGAAATCAAAGCACCAAGAAGAAAGGGGACTATGAATCCCTTCTTCCTTCAAGGGAAGGCTCTTGGACCCTCACAAACTTGCTCTCCTTACAACAAGAAAAATGAAAGTGGTGGTGAAAGAACTCCTTGCAAATCCACTCAATGGAGAGGTGGATTTCTCAATGAAATGGTGCCAATGTGATATTGTCAAGGATGGAATCCTTAAAAAAATATAGGCAGCATAACATTACATGAAATTCCTTGAGAAAATGAGGTGCATTCATGGATTTTTATAACATTGCTTTGGGATTTTGTGTAACTGCTTTGTAGTGTGAAAAGAGGCAATTTAGGGCATTATTAGGTCTTTGACCAACCCACCATTCGGATTCAACTCAGATTTGAGGGTCAAATCGGCTTGGGAGATGATCCATAAGTGGTTGGGAGGCCGACCACTTCAATAAATGCGTCGTTTAGCAGGTGCGTGGATTTTTGCGGCAACAGTCGTGCATCATGCGCGTATGCGCGCATGCTACATTCCTGTTCCATGCATGTGGACGCGCACCCAACTTCTGTAAAGCGCTCTTCAATTTTTCACTACTTTGTATAGTTTTTTTCCCTTTTTGAATGCTGTGAGATTAATTCAAGTCCATGAATGACTTCATCACTGTTTGACGATGCTGAGTTCTTGTAACCACATGATGACGAAATTTCAGTGATAACATGCATGATTGGTCCCCATACCTAGTTCCACATGCATCTCTGAGTCAGAATATATGAATATCTCAAACACCTCTCATGCTCCTGTCATATGGCACATGTATCCACTATATATCAACCATGCACCGACTGATATGGTTCCTAAGGAAGTCTGGGAAACAAATAAGAACTATGTCTATTCAAAATTCTTTCAAAAATCATCCACTTGAGTATTTTTCGACATAACTACCTCTGGTTGCATTTGATTCCCTCCCTTCTTCCTGTGCAGACATTGACTCTCATAATGTCCAAAATTGTGACATGCAAATAAATTATCTTTTGTCATGTCCTTCTTCTTCTTGTCATCTTGAGCGGAAGACTCTCCAATGGAAATCTTCTTGAACTTTCCCTTCTTTTCCTAGATGGCTAGAGCAAGGTTCTCATCATTATTCTTGTGCTAACCTCCATTCATTTATTCATCGCAAAATTCCTACTGAACGAAGTCATTCCACAACATTGACCAATCTAAGATATTATCTTATGCCATGATCCCTTTTATGAATGATGTACACTCCTTCTTGAATCCCTTGAGCATTGTCCTCACCAAATCCAAATCATCTACTCTCTCCCCAAATACAACTATTTCATGTCAAACATGTCGGATCTGAGTGAGATAACTTGTCATCATATATGATCCTGTCATCTTTGTGTCTCTAAGCTTCTCTCTCAACACCATTTTTCAATTCTCATTATTTATCTGAAATAAACTCTTCAGAGCCCCCCACATGTCCCAAGAAGTCTTCTTTCCTAATAAATGAGGGATAAAGTGATCCTTCACTCCATATAGAATGATGTGTATGTATTTCACATTGCTCTAATTATGGATGACCAAATCTTCTGCATCTGTTGGTGGAGTTATCTGAGTATTATCAAATTCCTAGATCCCATTTTCCATCAACACCAACATGATTATTTCCTTCCAAGGACTGTAGTTGGAAACCCCATCCAACATATCCTTGAATCATAATCTTGTTTCCATATCCAAGATCTGATATGATAACCCTTTGTTGCAACTGCCCCTATATTGTCCTGTACGACCCTATATGCAACTCTCAACAATGTGAACCATGTATGTACATGACTGTCACCACTATTATCCACATATGTATGCAAATTTCACCATTGTGACCTGCATATGTATATGAATTTCATCGTTGTGACCCGCATACACTTTCGTACACCTTCAAAATCCCATGTTTTCCTTAGTACTGTCGTTTCCCTGAAATATGTCCTTTGATTTCTACCTCCTGGATATAGATCTGACTAGATCTTCTTGCAACAACTAATATGTGTTCTCTTGGTTTCCTCCCTTCAGAGACTAGGGTCATATACCATGTTTATTATTCTCTAACAACCCTTGGAATCCTCTGACACCATGTTGATATTTTACCACTCTACTTAACACCCAATAGTTAGCTCAAAATAAAATCACTTTATCTACTAAAAAAAAAACTGTGTAACCAAGTAAATATGTATCGAAATAATAAACAAGGAAACTGAAATCTCACATACAAGACACCAATATTTTTGAGTAAAAACCCCTAGAAAAACCCTGGAGGGAAAAACAATACTTAGATTCTTTTATTAAGGTCAAATTAGGGCTCCTGTAATAGGGAAAATGGCCCACTAAGAGAAATACAACTACATACAAACCTATCCAAGAGTATTGTTTCGCATGGCCCCTTAACAATATGCTTTTCAAGGTGTATTTGATTTACCTTCAGCTAAACCACATACATACGCGACTGTCTCCACTGTGAACTGCGTACATGTACAAAAAAATCACCTATGAAACTCACCCATGGTTTCCTTTGTTATCTCTTCTCCTTAAACTATATGATCTCTAGATGGATGTCCTTCTCCACCTATCCAAGGTATCAAATCATAGACCTTTTTGATCCAACCCTCTCCACATCAACACTTAGATGAAATATCTTCACCCAACCAATGGGATCTCCTCACTCTTGTGTAAGAAAAAGTCCTTCTTTTCTTCTACACTCCTCACACTAGAAAATTCCTTATTTTCTATCCTCAACCTTGGTATCTCACCAAAGTGACTTCCTCTCAAAGTATCTTCCTCCTTCACCCTAGCCTTGCTTTTATAATCGTGAGTTACAATCTATTTCTAATCTCACTTGAGATTTAGATTACATGCATACTAACTTTTAACATTTTCTCAAATAACTCAATTAACTAATTAAATACACTTTTACTTTAATTAATTCATTTTAAATAAAATAAATTCAAGGATAGAAGGTTTTTGATGACTTCCACATGCTATACACATGCCAATGCGGAAGTACTTGTCCGATGCTACCACTAAAATCAACACCACAAAAAACACATTACCTGATTTCTCACCTATGATTTTCCATTGCATTTCCTTGCTAATGATAACACCAAAAACATCATAAAATTTCAAAAGTGTTTGAACTGGAGACATAGTTACTTACAACCAAGTGTTGGTGCTAGATCGAGACCAGGGTTCTTAGAAGTTATCAAAAAAAGGCACCACTATATTCTAGGTACACTAACATATTGAACCTTCCACAAGGGAAGGAGGTCTCACCTGAAGCACAGTTGAGATGTGTATGATGAAGTGAGTTAAGGGAAGTGAGACATTAGACCTAGTTTAGACTTCTTATATTCATAGATTAAAACCCACAGACATGCAACAAGAGTACTCAAGCATTAAATCAATAGGAAGGAAATAGTTTCACAACATACACATAAATACATGCACAATATAATAGATCAAGAAGAAAATAATTCTAGGGCCCAACTCATTCCATTATATTAGAAACATCCACATCAAACTGTGATACAATACATATATTTCTCATGCAATGGCTTGCACAATGAGACTTAATCCCAAATACCCATTATAGACTCAAAGAATTGCTTCACAAGAACAATAACCCCAACAAACCCATTACAATGAGTCATTACAAACTATCCTAACCAGATCCCAACCCAAACCAAGGGTAACAAAAACAACGATATTACTTGCTTTCTATCCTTTTGCACATTAACCTTTTTCACTATGAACTGCCATCTTATTTATATTGTTTCACTCTATCACTTCTTGGATTCTTTCTTCCACTATCTTCTCATCTTTTCCACTAGCATACGATGCTCTTGCTACTTTTCCAACTACTGTATAGTGATTTTGACTGCTTTTTCTGCTTTCACACTTTCAATTATCCCACAATCTGTTTCCGCTACTTGTAATTCTCCAGCTGAAATGCGACACTTTTGACTCTTTCCACTACTTGTTATATTTTAGTTAGGTCACGACGCTTTCCCAAAATTAAAACATGATAAAAAATAAAGGGCCTAACAAGCCCTGACCACAATCATTGACTCTCCCCTAGTCAAACTTTCATCTCCTTACTGGGGCCTCCTTCAAATGAAGGGTCCAAATTTGGGATGAACTTCATTGTGTGTTGGTGAAATATGTCATACTTCTCTACTCGATATTGCCACTTCCAATCCAAAATGGAAGATCCCACAATGAACTCTTGAGCTGCTGCAACATTTATCTCCGGTGGATTAGTGGCAAGCATAGTCTACCACTCATAGTATGCATTTGAATACAACTATTGTATATTTCCATAGCCATGTTGAGCTATAGGTCTGAAGTCCCTGAGTTCTTTCTTGGATACCTGAGTAGCCTCATAGATCCAATAATTTTTCTCATCTTCTTCTTGAATTTATTCGAACTTGGTTTGATTTGCAATAGGGTCAGTGATGGCTTGTGACTCTGCATGCATCTACTAGATCTAGACTCAGAGTTCTTTGATTGGATTATTCCTTTTCTCTGGCAGGTTGAACCAATTGTTGACCATTGTAAACAATTTTCATCATTCATCGGCCTTGGAATGGAGGTTGATCATACCATGCCCCCCGCGACAATAATCTGGGTGATATTTTTGTGCATAGCCTTGGTATACTTCTCCTCTTGGATTTGTAAAGCCTCAATTTGTTGCTGGAGACTATTTGTCTTTTCTGCTAGCTGGGACCATGCATATGCCACCAGTGCAATTTTTTCCACTAGTGCAACTGGAGTGATGTCTTCTCATAAATTTAGTGTCACTTGCCTGAAGGTGGGAAATACTTGAGAAAACTTGATAGATACTACCCCGATAGTTGACTCAGCTTGTGTGTGCAGTTGATGCTCTTGGTCTCTGTCCTCTACGATGGAAGCTATCTCTTGGTGCAAGTAGTGTGTCTGCTAGGTAAGTTCATTTTATTTCTCTGCTATGACAATTCCATGCTCAAGATAATCAGTGGAGGCACACATAAGATTCAAGGGTTGCAGTGTGGACTAGGCTGCAAGCTCACAAATGGTGAGAGAGGGATCCAAGGGTAGAGTTGATGCAATCGGTTGGCTACTAGTGATAGATATTTCAGATATATTTGGTGTGCCTACACCATTGGGGCTAGTCGATGTAACTCAAAATATACATGCGAGCATATCTTGGACATTTGAGGGAAGCATGCTAATCACCTATGTTCTCTCCAGGAACAACTCTAGTATGGAGAAACATTTTTGGGCATCCTGGAGTAGTGGCACAACATATTCCTTGTCTGAGTTGGTGTTGTGAGATGAAGTGGCTTCTTCCTAGGTATCCATAAGGTTAGCTAGAGGATCTTGACCCATTTTCTCGTGCATCTTGATGGAATTTTTTGGCTCAGGGTTTGGGTTAGTTTGTGGTGGGGTGTCAGGTGGGACATTGACTTGTGGAATGTGTTGAAAGGGGGGTGGAATGTTGGTTGTGGTTCTGACAGTTATAGTGAAAGGGTCACTAGAATCTTTCTCAATGGTTTCAATGTGAGTGTGGGGAGGGGATGATGTGTACGTGGATGAGGCACCCACAACAAAAATAGTTGGATATCACATAATTTATTCAATGATAGGGGTGTATTTTATTTAGATGATGGGGTCATCAGGAATGGTAATAATGGGAACATAAGATGGCATGGGGGGAATAGTTCGAGCATGAGGTGGAAGTGAGGAAATGGGTACTGCATCAGTGATAGTGGGGTCAGGGCCGGATGTAGATGTGATCCAGTACGAGGTTTCTTAGGAGAAAATGAAACTGCAAGAATGTTGTAGAACATGTTACTTGATATGGTATCATCATCTGGAATGGATGAAAATGGTAGTGGAACTGACCTTGGAAATGCCTCATGCCACTGTAATTATCCCAAGTGAAGCGGTGTGTAATACATGTATGTATGAAATTCCATATGGGGATATAATGATAAATATATGAAGTCAATGTCAATTAGTCGAGTCTACTCAAATTTTCCTTGTAAATATCCTAAAGCCTCAACTCACGAATGAATGAACTTTTTGAAAACAACAAACTTGGGAATGGTCCCCCTAGCAGTTGTAGTGTGAACCATGGTGGGAAATTTGTAAAAATAGACCAGCACAACATGGGGATGGGGACATAGGAGAGGATGCACAAAACACTTGGCATGCTCCAAGATTGGGTATGCAAATGAATTGGATAAAACATGATAATTCGATGAGTCAGACGATTATAAGTTTATAGGAAATGACAGTGAGGGGACATGAAGGAAGTAGTAAATAGTAATTAAGGGATACATCGTGGAAATAATTCATCTTTAACATTGGATATGACCAACTGATACAACAACATATAAGAAGTGATTTGGGAAATAATGAGCACAAGTACCAATATGACTTTGTCAGGATGTGTCATTAACAAAATTTAATGAACATGTCAGTGTGTAACCAAAAAGGTACTGAAAACCTTTTCAAATTAAATGGACTTGATGAGCGTAAAAAAATGGGAATGGAAATCTATGATACACATTTAATAAACAAAGTGACAGTGACACAACATTGAATTAGACCTAGGAAATTACTAAATGCAAAAGGATTTGATGCATAATCCTCCCTAACCACAAAGGTCTGATCTAGGTTGGACAAATTGAGATTGAAATCTAGACTCTAGGACAAGTGACAATTGGACACATCATGGTTTATTGGATAAATAGGGGAAACATAAAACCAAAATAGAAACCTACCTACTTTATGCATTCCCTGTGACAGAAGTTATGAAAAACTTCTTTCAATGAGAAAATATGTAGGGCTTCAGGCGTGCGACATTCACCCATCCCAGACTAAGAAAACCATTTAGTTGAGCTAGTGTGAGAAATACAGATTCCTAAATTTCCACAACTATAGAGGGTCCAATCCAATGCATTTGAAACTTCCCTAGATTTTTTTTATACTTGTTGTAATTCAACAAAACTTGATCACCTTGGGAAAAAGTCTTGGTTTTGATGTTCCTATCATGCCAATCCTTCTCCACATTTTGATGAAAATCTTCCAGAAATCTTGCTTCATCCAATTCTAACAGCCCTACAAATCGTTCTACAATTGATTCATCATCTGTCATATGAGTCATGTGTGAAATATATAAACTCATGGTTATGAACTTGGTTGGGATGACTGATTCTCTGCGATATACCAATTGGAAGAGAGTATGATTATGCAACTTATTTATAGTAGTCCTATAGGAATAGATGATTTTAGGGGCTAAATTTCACAAATGGGCTATTTTTCCATGTTTTTTCCCAAAAAAAGATTCACCATTTTCATTTTTTTCTAAAAACGATTCACCCAAATTCCATAGAATAGAATTATTTTACCTTAAAAGTCGCCAAAATTTATAGAAACTATATTAAATCCTTAGAAATTTGAATATTTTTACAAAACTATCGCCAAACATTTGACATTTTGCATATTAAGGACTAGTAATATTAACCCAGGTTTCTACATTTTAATAAAAAAAATCATCCTTAAAATCATCCTTGCCTGTAGGCCCATAACACCTCTGGAAATCTTTCATCCCATTCGTCCCTATTGTCACAACATACCTTTCTCAATCCTTTTTCCATAATATTTTTAAACACCTCTACTATAACATCACTGGTGGATGATACAGACTACTTTTGTGGTGTTGAATCAGGAACTCACAAGTGACAGTGGCTATGGTTTCACTAATAAAATGTGTGCCTTGGTCATTGGTTAAACTCCTTGGGAACCCAAACTTGGTAATAATATTATCAAAAATAAACATGGTTGTTGTATATGTAGAACAATCCCTGGCCAATTTTTCTTCATCTCAGTGGGTGAGATATTCTGTAACAATGATGATATATTGGGCCTTTGAGTGATTGGTTGGTGTATTAATCAGTCCTATAAAATCAACTATCCATTTCTCAAAAGATTGAAGATCCAAAACTCGATGTAATGGTAACTCATCCTTGTGTGATGACTTATTGACCCTTTGACATAGATCGTAAACTCTGACATAGTCCTTGGCATATTTGAATATAGCCGGCCACCATAATATTTCTTGAAGTATCTTTTGTGCAGTTGCCTTCCCTCCAACATGTCCTCCACAACTCCACTCTGACATTCCCACAAGATCTTGGGCCACTCATGGTCAAGTACGCACCTTTGCAGGATGCTATCCAACCTCAAATTATATAACTGTCCTATGATCAACCAATAATCTGCAGCCTAGAGTATGAGGTGACGCTTTTGAGTTGAAGAATACCCATCAAGCATAGTACCAATAGTGAGAAATAATTCAATATCATAAAAGAAATTAGGAATAGTCTCAACTTTAAAGAGATCTTCATTTGGGAGCTATTCATCAACAACTCTGCCACTCTCCTTTTACTCTAGCTGGGATAAATGATCATGAGCAACATTTAATTTTCCTGGATTAACAATGACCTCAAAGGAAAAATCCTGAAAAATAAAGAACCACCTATGAATCTTTCCATCACAGGCTTATTGACCAGATATTTTAGAGTTGAATGATTAGTAAATAATTTAAAATGACCTCCTAACAAATAGTGTCTAAATTTTTTCAAAGCATAGACCATTAGAAAACCTTCTCTTTCAATGTTAGTATAGTTGCACTTGGGCTAAGAGATATTTCTACTAGAAAAATATATGGGATGATCTAGATTTCCTTCACTAGGTTGTGTAAGGATGTTGTAGGAAAATTCCCCTATGGACATGTGAATTCCCTCTTGGATCTTAGACCCCTATGACCAAGACAGAAAAGTGCTAAATTTGATCACTGACATTCCTTTAAACATAGTTGAACTATTCAATAGAGAAGAGGAAGAGAGTATGAGTACCTTTTTATGATGTTTGTCCTCTCTTAGTCCAAGTTGATCCTTGATCCCCAAGCCTTTCAAAAATTCCTGCAATCCAATAAACCATGAAGTCAAAGAACATTTCCTATTCTACAATGATTACTTTAAATCTAGATTTATCCAAAGATAAAAGTTCATGCAAATGTACACAATATTCAAGGAAATAGGCCAAGAACATGTATTAATGAGAACAAAATAAGGTGCTTACAAAGTGTAGATGCATATGTAGCAGCCTCACCAAGCTCTCCTTGTCCAACCCCTTTCTCAAATGATCCACAATCAAAATGACAATACTTTTCACTAATTATTCTCTCCATTTAACCATGAGAGTTCCTCCTTATATAGGCATTAAGAGGCCTAACTATCTCATATATTCTTGGGATAAGTTAAGGATGTTTCTCCATCAGTTGTGGAACTCCCCTTAGATCCAACCTTAAACTTGGATTCGAGCCAAACTGACTCAGATATATCTCAACTGACTTTAGAGATAAGGGGGATTTTTCCCTTGATTTTCTCAATAGCTCGACGCTCCCTCAAAGTGAGCCACAAAGTATTGTAGCACTCCCTGCTAAGAGGTAAAGGAGTGCTAGTGCTCCTTGCAAGTGCGAAGGGGAGTGTTGGTCTCCAAAAATTATTTTTGTGATTGTATTTTCTCAAGGTAAAAGTTTTCACTCTTCACCAGAAGATATATTTCCTCCTTTTAACCAATCTTAGAGGATATCTCAAGTGCTCTTATGATGTCGTTCATGATGTAACACATGCGAGATGACAATATGATTTTTGCAACACTTGCGAAAAAAGTGAGACACTTGCGACACTTGCGAAAAATGTGCAACACTTGAGACACTTGCGACAAACGTGTGACACTTGTGACACTTGCGATAATGACAGTGAGTCATCATCAAAGTGAGTATATTTGACATGTAACACATTCCCTCCCAAAGTGCGAAGTTAGAAGACGAAAATTGACGACTGAAATACTTTGTATACTTTTCGAAGCAAGGGTATGGACTCGGAGGACCTGGTAGAAGCTTCATACAACCATTAGACAAATGTTATGACATGTTTCAAACCCAAGGCAGGAATACCTATGCTTGAGTGATAAAAGTCTTTCTAGGTATGGCTGCCATAAAATACACCGTAGATCCATAATCATATTGATTTAAAAGGTATAGCCACCAAATATACAATGTGGATCGATACTCCCATGAGATGAATTGATCGTAGCCACGAGAATTACACAATGGATCTACAAGATGAAAAAACATAGCCACAGACCAATACAGAGTGGATATATGTGATAGTATATATATATATATGTGTGTGTGTGTGTGTGTGTGTGTGTGTGGTATGAATCTAACCATGTGAATATATTTTTTGATGTCTAACATGGTAGAAACCACTTGATTACTAGTCAATTAGGTAAACCGTTAACAAGTGCGAGGGAAATCACCATTGATGTCAATGACTCCCAAGGTACCCTAGTACAATCCATCAAATGTGAATAGATGATTCAAAGTCAAACATTTGTAGAATCATCCTATCAGAGGCCAATGATGTAAACCCAATGTTGGAAGTGAGGAGGCTTGCCATTGAGTCAGCAGGTACCAAGGTACTAACTGGTTTCTAAGTCTAAGTCCTAGATGATGTGTTGAATTTGACAGTAAAATATTCATTGAAGGAGGGCCTTGATGTATCCCCCATCAATGACACAAAACTGACATAGAGATGTAAGATAGTGAATCAAATAAGAATGGACTGACATGGGTATTGAAACTGGAAATTTGTGATGGTTGACCCTCAAAGCGGATACTTTCCTTGAACACCAGGGCACAAATGGTAGAAGCACGACATGGACCAAAACATGATGTAGTGGATACTATGACTTTCATTGGGTGACCCAAAGGAGTAAAGAAACTCAACGGATTGGTTAAGTGCAAAGGTTCATCAGATTAAAATGTATGAAAATAAAAAGTTTCATGTTCAAGGGAGACTGTAAGACTGACCTGTGATGTTTTCAAAAACTTCTTGACCTTATTCCTTCAATTATTTCCCCCACCCAGATAGATGAGTACCTCTTTTTAATTTAACGAGCTCGAGGAGGATAACACATGCTCAATATAACTCACCTTCGGTAAGTCCCTCTTCCTTTGTTTAATGAACTAGAAGAATTAAGGGTTCGTTCCCATATGGGTCCTTCAATGTGTACTTTAGCGAGTCCAACGAAAGAAAACTCGATGGTTTTTAATGTTTAGAGAGTCTGAAAAGAACTTAAAGATGAGTCCAGGGTTGTCCTTTTTCGTAATTTTAGTCTCGCGAGGCTGAAAAAGAGATAAACTACCACTCTAAATATTCCCTTTCAAACCTTTTAACGAGTGTGAAAGGAGGCAATATCACTCGATGTTAAGAACCAAATATCAATATAGCATAGAAAAACCTTAGAATAAGTACTCAACGCCTTGAAAAAGAGATAATTTTAGATAATAAGCCTCTTCGAGGGGCAACCTCCTTTTAACCCACTTAAATGTTCAAGTACAAGATTATTCAAAATGAAAATGTCTACTTGGTATATATAGGAGACTAGGAGGTATAATTACAACTAATGGCCTAAAGCCGACATAAATAAAATAACATTACTAATATAATATGCCCCAATTAAGGGGTAATGAGCCAATATTAGGTCTTAACATTCCCCTCCCCTTGAGACAAGTGTTGTCTGCAACGCTTGAGTAACTCTGGATTCTTCTGTATAAAAGACTCATCTTCTCAAGTGGAATCTTCAGCCGATAGTTTCCTCCATTTAATGAGATACTCTGAAATAGATCTATTCCTCAACTGGAAAATTCTTGTGTCAGTGATGGCTTCAAGATCCAATATGATTTTTCCTTCCTCGTCAAGTTCTGGAAATATATTTCGAATTGGGATCTTGTCACCTATAACCTTCTTTAAGCATGAAACATGGAAAACTGGGTGTACTCGTGAAGTTGCAGGTAACTCCAATTTGTATGCCCTAGTACCAATATTTTGCAACACCTTATAAGGGCCATAGTACTTTGGTGATAATTTATTATCCTTATTGGCTTGCTTGAGGGACATCTGTTTGTATGGTTGTAGTCTTAAAAAAACCCAATCCCCTACTTCAAAACTTCTTTCAGTATGATGTTGATCTTCTTGTTGTTTCATGCGATTCTGTGCCATGGTCAGGTTGTCCTTTAAGATTTGGAGAACTTGTTATTGATTCTCGATGTTATCTTCCACTTCTTGAACCTTAGTTTTTTTTTTAGAGAAGAAGTGATGGAATGAGGGTGGTATCCATGAAGTGCCATAAATGGTGTCATTTTTGTTGCAGTATGAAAGGAAGTTTTATACCACCATTCTACCAAGGGTAACCATTTGAACCATTGTGTTTGTTTATCAGAGACAAAGCAACGAAGGTAGCCTTCCAGAAATTTGTTCACTATATCGGTTTGTCCATTAGATTGAGGATGATAGGATGAGATATGAGCCAATTGAGTACCCAAACAAGAAAATAATTCTGTCCAAAAATGTCCAGTGAAGATGGGGTTTCTCTCACTTACAATAATCTTTGGGCTGCCATGTAGCTTTTGCATTGTCTCCATGAATGCAGTGGCAACTGTACTAGCTTTGAAGGGATGAGAGAGTGCAAAAAAGTGTGCGTACTTGGTTAGTATATCAACGATCACCATGATGACACTCTTTCCTTCAGACTTTGGTAACCCTGTGATGAAATCCATGGAAACCTCCTCCCAGCGCTGACTTGGGATGGATAATGGTTGTAAAAGACCTAGGATATTAATTGTTTCCACCTTATTTTGTTGGCAAACCAAACATTCTGCCACAAACCTTTGAACATCATTTTTAAGTCCATCCCAAAAAAAATCCTTCTTGACTCTATGGTAGGTTTTCAAAAATCCCGAGTGCCCTCCTACTGGAGAGGTGTGCAATTCCAATAGTACCTTTTGTTTGAGTTGTGATTTCTTACATAAATATAAGCGATCTTTTCACCATAGTGAATCATTTTTCCATGTAAATGTATCTGATGCACTGGAATCCTACTGCAAACTTTGAATGAGAGTCCACACTTTTTCGTCATTATTCCATTCATCCCTTGCTTCTATTATCCAATCGGGTTGGATGATTGAGATAACATAGAGAAAGGCCTCAACATCTTCATCCTTTCTTGAGAGTGCATCTTCCACAACATTTTTCTTCCCCTTTTTCTAGACAATTTCAAAATCATAACCCAATATCTTGGTTACCCATTTTTTTTGTTCTTCTGAAGATAGTCTTTGTTCCAAGAAGTATTTAAGACTATCATGATCTTTTTTGACCTTGAAGTGCCTACCTATTAGGTAAGGATGCCATTTATTCAATGCATGTAGTATTGCCATCATTTCCTT
>ML777162.1:454657-467432 GCA_009831015.1 Picea engelmannii
TTAAATGAGACTCTAGGGGTTCCTTTTTCATATAACCTTTACGAGTTCAAAAAAGTGATAAAATTATACTCGATTACATTCTCATGTATTTTACGAGCGTGAGAAAGAACAAAGACTAGATCGGTATTGGTTTCATTTTTAAACAAGCTTGAAACAAAATTAAACTATGCTTGTAAAATCCCAACATAATTTCAAAAGGTTGGGACACCCATGGATGGTTGGTACTCTGCCCCTAGCCTGAAAAGCTAGTGGCATAGCTCCAGAATGATAATCAAAGGCTGGAGACATGCCCCCCCAAGCTTCATTTCATTCACTGACTTTGAGGTTGTCACCAATTTATGTACTAGATGGGGAAAAATGATAAGGGTGGATGAAATGAAGGTTCAAATATGAGACCTAACGAAAGACTTGACTCGACATCTGTGAGATCCAGTGAAAAGACTCAACTTGGTGGGAGAGGTGACTGTTTCATTTTTTTTAACGAGCTTGACACAAGAAAAGAACTATGCTTAGGACCTCTATTTAATTTTTTAATGATCTTTCCATAGAGAAGTAAAATTATGCTCAAGGTTCTAGGTTCAATTCCTAGATTTTTGTTTCATTTTTTAACGAGATTTCTACAGAAAGGAAAACTATGCTCGTAGCTCTAGGTTCAATCCCCATATTTTTGTTTCATTTTTTAACGAGATTTCTATAGAGAGGAAAACTATGCTTAAGACCTTTATTTCATTTTTTAACGAGCTTTCCATAGAGAAGAAAAACCATGCTTGTGACCTCTATATCATTTTTTAATGAACTTTCCATAGAGAAGTAAACTATGCTCATTTTTCTAGTTTCAATATCGAGATTTATGTTTCATTTTTTAACGATATTTCCACAGAGAAGAAAAACTATGATCATAGATTATGTTTCATTTTTTAACGAGATTTCCAGAGAGAAGAGAAGCTATGCTTGTGGCTTCTACTTGATCATGGCTTCCAAGAGGATAATTCTATGGAAGGGATACATGTCAAGGGACAAACATCAATCATGGATTCTAAGAGATCTTCACTAGATGGAAGAAAATCACTTTGGAAGGAATACATGTCGACGACCTTGATAAGGGTAGGGAGATTTGGCTCTAAAATCCGTATCAAAGAGATCACCATGTCAACTACTGGATCTAATTCATATGAGGTTGATCTTACAGTGAGAGGCTCATCTTCATAGCAAATTGAAGGCATGGGAGATAACTCCACATAATTGACCTATGGCAGGGGTGATATCATATACATGTAGGAGATGTTTAGGGAGCTCATTGGGTTGGTAATCAAGTCAGTACCAATGCATGAAATTTGATCAATAGACATAATGTTTCCACTATGAGGGAAAGATATCACATGAAAAAAAGTGAACACAATATCTTTCATGGCATAGACATAATCTCGCCTAAGGATTAAATCAAAATCCAAGGGGTCCTAGACTACCATAACATCAATGAAGACAATTTTCCCTCTGAAAGTTATAGGAAACTGATGAAGGAATCCTAAATGGCGACTGGTTATTCTGTTAAAAGATAACATATTATGCGTAACTGGTACAAGTTGAGGATAACTAAAAGTTTTCCAAGAAATAGAGGATAAAATACTAACGAATGCACCTTCATCTATCAGTGTCTCAGGAATGGCCCAACCACAAACCTATACTATAATATTGAAAGGAATGTGAGAGGGAATACGAGGTCTAGTTAGTGCACCCCAATCAAAAAGGATGGACTCATTACTTGGAGGGGGTTTCACAGGAGAAGGAGGAATGCCCCCCAACATGGTAGATTCAGTATCAATGAGAAAAACATGGACAATATCGGGTTTACTCTCTATAGGGAGAGTTGGATCGACCGATGATGGGATCAGATCGACCACTTGAGTTTCACTCTCCAAAGGAGGAGTGGGATTGATCGATGATGTAAATGGAGTGGCTACTTTGGCACTCTTCATAGGAGGAGTGGGATTCACTGATGGTGGAACTAGATCGACCACTTTGGCACTCCTCAAGGGAGGAGTGGGATCGATTGATGGTGGAACTGGATCAACCACTTTGGCACTCTTTAGATGAAGGGTGGGATTGACCGATGAAGGGTATGGATCAATCACTTGGGTTTCACTTTTTAGATGAAAAGTGGGGCTGATCGATGATGGAACTATATCAACTACTCTGGTTAGTGGTTCAACCGAGGATGAAACCGGATTGATCACCTAATCAACCAAACTGACCAGAGATGGAACTGGATTGACCATTTCATCAACTAGTGATGGGTTGGGAGGAATCTTACGATAACTAGTTGGAAGTTGAATCTTTTCCAAAAGAGAATAAGCCTCATCCATACAAGGACAAAGGTGAGAGTAATGATCACCTTTTCATAACATGTAAGGAAATTTGAGAGTTTTCTTCTTCTTACCAACCTTAACGTCACTAGTTGATGGGGCATCACCAAAATGTCCAACAGGGGCCGATGAAATGGAGGACCACATTTCTAAGACCTTGGGAAGACTAGGGAAATCCATTAGAAAGTGGTCACCCTTACAAAGACTACAAGGGAATTTGGGTTTCGGATTCTTCATTTTAATATTTTTGACCTCATCAACACTCCTAGTGCAATTAACATAGCTGATTTCTTGGATCCAAAATCTGATGTAGTTGGAGGCTTGGTCCCTTTCTAGTTCTTCTTCTTCTATTTCCATTTCTTCTTCTTCTTATCAACTTGGCTACTCGTTTTAGAGCTTTCACTAGATGAAGAAGGAGAAAGGGAAGGATACCTGACAGATGAAGAAGGAGAAAGGTTGACATGAGGTTGGTGTGTGGGTGGTGTGCTTATACCTGACACACTTGCTGCATTCAAGATTTCCAGAGTGGAAAAAAGCCATACCAGTAACCCAATTGTGAGACCTGGAAGGCTCAAAGTAGTGATGTAAGGAGGACCAACATTTCCATAAGAAGGAAAAAAAAAGGTTCCCCCATAGTAGGGGTGTCTCCATTGGTAGTTCCGATAATTGACACCGTTAAACATAGATATAACCTAGAGTCTGCTAGGGAAAATAAACAACACACACTAATATATATATAGGAAGCAAGAAAATAAACAAAACCTTCTCGCAATGAACATACTAGTTGGTGATGAAATCCAACGTCGCGAGAATAATATAAGAAGGGGATGAGATAAAGCGGGTGGAAAAGTTACGTTGATGACCTACTTAACGGACTTACACCCTGGTGCAAGATCCCACACATAATCATGGGTATACCCTCCAAGGAGCCTGAGTGAGTTTGTCCAACGTCTATTCCATCTACTGTGAAGACATTCCCCTCCACAGTAACCTTGTGTAAAGACCTTAAAGAGATAGGCTACTAAGGTTACCAACTACAACAATGATTCCTAGGGAAACAGTTGATATTCTGATCCACGCACAAAGGCAGGGTATCTAGCCCAAAATCAGCTCGAGAGGCTCCCACACATAATTATGGGTATACCTTCAAGTGACCCCCAATAGTACACACAATCTCTACACTAAGACCAACAAAGTAGGGTGAGTAACTCTGTCTATCCTAATGTGACCTCGTGATTGACCCTTGTATTAGAAGGGCTTCCCAGGACAAAATGTAGTAAATGGATTTCATCACTCCCTAACTAAATATTCTATGTTTGTTTACATCTTTGGAAATTTATCTTTCACACCTATTCCAAAGCCCTACACCCTAAGATAATGTAGGTTTTCTACCAGGAAATATAAAAATGTCTAATAAATTTTAGTTTAGCGCTTGATCTTTAAGGTTTTTTTTTACTCAAGAGGAAAATAGCGTGGACTAAATGATGTTTTGACCGACTCTAAACAATGAAAATAAATGAGAATGCAAATATTTCACTTCGATGAAAGCTATATTAAGAGAAGGAGAAAATGTTTATCATTCTCAGATGCACAATGTCTCGAAATGCAAAAAACCATGCAATTTCGCTACTTCAAATGCAATCTAGTTTCACTACCCAAAAGCAAGAATGAACCTACCTTCTTTGTTTGATTTTAATATATAAAGAAATTAAATACAAATACTTTAATGCTCAACTACTTTCAAATAAAAGACGAGTCAGATGCAGATGCAAAATACACGAAGAAAAAAGGCTACAAACAAAGCATGCACTCAAGGCAGTGAGGTATGAAAGAAAACAAGTATAAACGTGTGTTGGACACACCTACCACACTTAGAGGGGGGGTGAATGAGTGTGGGGATCTTTTTCCCAAAATTTCCCTCTTACACAAAACTCATTAGTTAGCATTCAACATTTACTCATTACTCATTTATGTCATTAATAATCAGTTAGATGTGAATACATATCAACAACATATATCAACAATATATCATCAAAAAATCATCTCCACAAGGAACACAAGGAACACAAGATGTATGTACAATTTTTCTTTTTATTATGGACTTCAATCCGGGGGTTTTTCAACAACAACTGAATAGAGTACAACTCTACAAGAGAACCATCTCTATATGAAAGACTCATATTACATTCTCAACACCAACTGAGATGAGGAAACAATCCTCAAAACATATCAATCTGTACCATAAACAAGTGCATCAACCATGCACCAACCTGTGCCAAACAATATGCAATCAACTTGTACCATAAACAAGTGCATCCAACCATGTACCAAGTATATACAAATCATGTGTCAACTACTCATAAACAATGACTCATCAATATGTACCAACATCATCAAATATACACCTCATGTATGTGCCAACTCATCAACTTCTTGTCTCATCCATGACTAGTTTTGGATTACTCAACAACCCTAACTTGAAATAATCATAACTTTGTACCTGTAATGAATAAAAATCTGAAACTGATACACAATGTTCTTCAATGTGTTTTATGCAATTCCTCTAGGTTTCACTACTTGGAACCTCTCATAAAAGGCATTATAGAAAAAATGGCATATCTTGCTGAATTCTGGCTTATTCTAGAGAGCGACCTTGTAGAGCGTGCCCCGCATGGAACATTTGTTGAATAGATATGAAACTTAGAAAGAATCATGAAAACAATTTATCCTCCCTTGAATTTTGGCCCTCTTTTCTTCACATTCCCTCTAAAATTCATCTTATATATCCTTTGGTTACCTCACTCACCTATAGATCTTCAATATGCTCAAGTGTTCCACACCAAAAATGCTCAAGAAGCTCTCACAAGAAGGTCTCCATCAATACTCCAAAATATATTCTCACAAGAATCTCTCCATTGATCCACAAAAAGGATGATCTATAAGAGACCATTTCTATCTTATTTATACTTTCATCCTCTAGGTCAGTTAACCCATTTTTAGGTCACTTAACCCATTTCTAGGTCACTTAACCTATTTTTGTTATTTTAGGGTTAACCACTTTCCATAAATAGAAAGTTCTCCAATACTTTATCTTTTAAATATTCCTTCTTGATTTTGTCAACTTACTTTATCATTTCTTGATTTTTTCACTTCTCTTTATTATTTAAATAATCCACCTTGACTTTGTCACTTTACTTTATCATTTAAATAATGATTTCTTCTTTTAGGTCACTTAACCCATTTCTAGGTCACTTAACCCATTTCTAGGTCGCTTAACCTATTTTCCTCATTTTAGGGTTAACCAATTTCCATAATTAGAAAGTTCTCCATTACTTTATCATTTAAATATTCCTTCTCGATTTTGTCACCTCACTTAATCATTTAAATAATCTTATTGACTTGGTCGCTTTACTTTATCATTTAAATAAGGATTTCTTCTTTTAAGGTCACTTTGATTTATTTGACCTTGTGGGCTTCAAGCCTTCATATGGGGGTCCTTCAACTTCGTAAGGCCATAACTCTCAAACCGTGAGGAGTTATGTGACATTTCACATTGTTGTTGGGAAAAACACCCTATGGACTAGAAAACTAGGGTCAGACTTGCATGCAGATTTTGACCGAATAGAAACTACTTTTTTACCTACAACCCAAGATTTAAACGCCTTTTTCATAGTAAATGAAAGGAAAAGGACCATCTACCTTATTACCGACGTTCGATGTAGATCCTCCGTTGTGCTTGACTACTTTCTTGCGTTGCTCCTTCCACAGATGACCTGCACTCAAGACAAACAACAACTATGCATGCATGCTACTTCTATACTCAAGGGTTAGAAATCAAGCATAAATAAATCAAATCATAGAAAATTCATGCATTGGGATGGGAAAAGAATTCTTTTTATTATTGAAAGTGAATCAACTTACAAAAGATGAGACCAGCCACCGCTCCTTGAACCTAATCCTGGGCTCCTCTTCTTCTATCCTTCAACTGCTTTGTGTTAAATCTACTTTGGCATGAGGACAGGCTAAAGGGTTGGGACAATGGATTACGTAAATGGGTAGAGTTTCTTCGCTATATTTTTTCATCTTTCAAATGGTACCCCTACCCCTTATTTTATAGGATAGAAGGAGCTAGGTTTTTGGAGGAACCCTCGGCCATGCATGGCCGGGAGTTTCAGTTAACTAACCCATAGCTTTTTGTTCCATTGGCAACTTTCCTTTTTTCCTTCTTTGTTAGGTACACGCGGGTTGTTGTGAGTCAACCAGTGTGCAGTAATGGGTTAGGGTGCGCGGGCCTTGACACAAGAGGATTTTCAAAGAGTTGTTCAGCAAATTTTTGGCAAACAAGGGATATGAGTTGGCCTGATGCTAGGTAAGCATGTGTGGTGCAATTTAGGGTTATAACAGAAGAAATTAGTCAAGCACAACTATGCATGCATGCTACTTCTATACTCAAGGGTTAGAAATCAAGCATAAATAAATCAAATAATAGAAAATTTATGCATTGGGACAAGAAAAGTATCCTTTTGTTATTGAAAGTGAATCAACTTACAAAAGCTAAGACCAGACACCGCTCCTTGAACCTGATCCTGGGATCCTCTTCTTCTGTCCTTCAACTGTTTGCATTAAATATCCTTTGGCATGAGGAAAGGCTAAAGGGTTGGGACAATGGATTACGTAAATGGGTAGAGTTTCTTTGCTATATTTTTTCCTCTTTCAAATGGTACCCCTACCCCTTCTTTTATAGGTTAGAAGGAGCTAGGGTTTTGGATGAACCCTTGGCCATGCATGGCCAGGAGTTTCAGTTAACTGACCCATATATTTTTGTTACATCGACAACTTTCCTTTTTTCGTGCTTTGTTAGGTACACACATGATGTTGTGAGTCAGCCAGCGTGTACACGCGTGCAATAATGGGTTAGGGTGCGTGGGCCTTGACACAAGAGGATTTTCAAAGAGTTGTTCAGTAGATTTTTGGCAAAGAAGGGATATGAGTTGGCCTGATGCTAGGTAAGCATGTGTGGTGCAATTTAGGGTTATAACACACATACCATGGAAATGGAATGAAAATAACTATCCATATAGGATAGTTTCACCAACAATTTCCTTGATCTTCATCTCATTATTCCACATACAAGCATGGGTCCTTCAACCATTCTTCTAGGACAACTCAATCCGCAAAGCATCTTCCCGTGAGGGATTTCACCATAAGGGGACCAGTTTGGAGTTCATCCATTTGTGCACCTTATCAATCATGATAAGACAATAATGAGATCATGGGTCCTCCAACCATTCTTCTAGGATAACTCAATCCTCAAAGCATCTTCCCATGAGGGATTTCACCATAAGGGGACCACTTTGGAGTTCATCCATTTGTGCACTTTATCAATCATGATAAGACAACAATGAGTCATCTATACATTTTTCCAACAATGCATCATATACCAATGAAACCAAATTGATCCATATTCATCATGTATCAATGATAACTCATTGATCCATCTTCATCATATCAATGACAACTCATTGATCCATCTTCATCTATGCATTCTCATGAAGGAAAATACATATTACATTACATCAATAATCAATCAATCAATCCTTTAGCATCAATCAATCAATTGACATCAATCAATGAAATCAATCAATCAAACCATTGGTATCAATGACAATATGATCCAACAATCCCCCCCTTTGGCATTGATAACAATACCAATATTGATGTCAACACCAATTACCAATTATTGATGTCAACATGTAGATAAGGCATTCTTTACATCAATAGTCAATGTGAATATCTCTCCCAAATGTGACTATCTCCCCCAATTAGTAATCATCAATCACATCAATGTGACTATCTCTCCCCCTTTGACATCAATGGCAAAGGGCCATTCACCTCTTGGGGCTACTCCTCTTACTTTAAGTCTTCTTGGGACTACTCCCTCTGTCTGAATGCCTTTGATATTCCTCTGAATAATATCTCCCTTTTTGAACAAGGGATATCACTCTGGTGTAATGTTGAAAATACATCTCTCATACTCCCCCTGTGACCATCACTCCTCTTGGAATTATGCTTCTGTGCTCTTTCTTCAAATATAGGGATTTTTTCTAGGTATGAATCTGATAAATATCTCTTTCCTAGAATCATGGGAAGAAAAATGACTCCCCCTATGGGTATGTCTCCCCTATATTCTCTACAAGATCAACAATATGCTACCATATAATGATCCTTGGACCTGTTCATGCATCAAACTCATGCCATACCAACCATCATGAAACAACATATATGTTAACAAAAAAATAGAGAATCATGAGTAAAATATCAACCAAGTACATCATGTACCAAAATGTGCCCACCATGCACAACACCTATGTACACCAACCATGTACATCAACATCATACAAAGTGCCAAAAGATATCATCCATGGAATGTATCAATCATATGACTCTATCAACATGCCAACATGTGCATCTACTAATATTCCAACCATGTGCATCTACCAACATGCCAAACAATGTATCATATCACTCATGATATGTCTCCATCATGAACCATGTACCATAACCATGTATCAAACAAATACCAATTGTTGTGCTAATCAAGTAATACCAATCGTTTAGTATCATCAAGCATATGCCATATATGAGTTTACCAAAACATGTACACCACCATGCACCAATACCACAAAATGATGAATCCCATACATGTATGCCAATCAACCTGCTAGTAAGTGCCTCTACCAATGTACTAGAAAAGTACCAATCATGCATCAAATATAGATCATCAATGATGTACAACATGATCATCTCATCAACTCACCAACCACATGTCCCAATGTGTAGCCCATCCATATGTCAAATGCATCAAGCTTTCCAATACATCCTCAAGATATATCATATAGCCAAGGTGCCATAACTTCACTGTCATAACCAACATTGTTATTTAATAAAAAATGCATCAATCCATGCTCATGGGTTAGTGCTGTGCACCTGAGATTTTATTTTATATAATCCAAATAGATGAACATTTAAACCTGCAACAAATAGTGTCAGACCCTACAACAAACAATGTCAAGCCCTGCAACACATAGTTATACCATCATATCAAGATATAACCCATATGCATTACATTTTTCCCAAGGCTTTACCACTTATATGTGGCCTGCTGCACAATAGCTCACGTATGTGCGCAACCTATTCAAGTTCATCCCGCGTATGTACACGATTGTCACCACTGTCACACGCATATGCCTTAGTAGATGACACTTTTGAACTTCCCTTTAGTCTTTCATTCTATTCTGGCTGCTCTGTCTTCTTCACCCACTTCTGTTGATGTCCCTGCTCTTCAAAACTTGAGCTCTAAGCATCCATATTTTCAAAGATGTCTTCCTTCCTTAATTCATTCCTTCTTCTAGCCATGCTATGTGAAGTCCTCATTGTGGGCTTTCTTCTTGTGTTCCAACACTCCTGGGATTTGTGGCCAAACCCACTACAACTGTAGCTCTAATGGTGTTACAGTGAAGAGCAACGTGTCCTACTTTATCATATCTCCAACACCTCATGGTGTTATAAAATATTCCATTATATCTCCTTTCATAAGATATACATTCAAAATCTTTGTGACCATATCCATTACATGAATAACAATGCCCATGAAAAATAATTTCATACCTTAGTTTTGGTGTCCCAAAGATAGCTTCTTGATGTCTTCCTTTCTTTGTTCTTTTAAAATTTTCCTTGCCTTCTGTATATGGTTGATTTTCAACATTGTCTTCCTTCTTTGATGGACTTACCTCATGCTTCTTTGAGGTGCTTGCTTCAACATGTGTAGCTTCTTCTTTGTATCCAACTCCTGATTTATCACATGGTGATCTTTGAATTTCCAATATCTCATGAAAGATTCTTGAGCTATTCAAGAATTTTTTTGACTTATTTACCTTATTTCTAAGTTCAACAACTTCATCTTCTAACTTATGACATGACTCTTCATTTTCATTTATTTTACCCTTCAATAGTTCCTCTACCCTTTTGGCTTCTTCAATTTGGGTCTTGAGATGGACAATAGTTTCAAAACTTTTTCTAATCTCATCATCTACCTTCATATCTTCATTTTCATTCTTTAGTCTTTTGATCTCTTCTTCTTTTTCTTCTAATTGAGTCTTACTACTTTCTTCAAGTTCTTTGAGCATTTATTTTAACTTCAAGATGTGCCTTTGAATCTTCTTGAGAAAATTTTTAGTGTTATCCGAAAGATAGCTATAGTCTATATTATAGTGGTCATTGCTATATTCATATAGACCTCTTTCAACTTTCTCTTTAATCTCTAATAGTTTTTCCTCTACTTCTTCCATGGGATAACAATCAATTGATTTTATCCAAACTACTTCTAGATTTTCTTCTTCACTTGTAGAGAAAAATTCAACATCATCACATTTTGAATTATTGCAATCAAGGGTTTGTGTAGATTCTTTACCTTCATTTGAAAGGTCTTAAAGATATTCCTTTTTGCCAACATCATCACTTTTAGAAATAATGCAACCAAGATTTTTTGGATATTCTTTAACTTCGTGTGTCTTGATGGAGTTGTCTTCAATGTCTTTCTTTTCCTTCTTGCTTTGATATGTTTCCTCTAGCTTTAGCCATAGATCCTTGGCGGAAGTGCATTGTTCCATACTTTCTTTGATAGGGATTGAGAGTCCTCTAAGAATGGTATTGAGAGCCAATGCATCATTCTTCTTTCCTTCTCTTTGAGATGCAAACTTTGAATTTTTCTTCAAAGGAACTAATCCACCAACGGCTGCCTTCCAAATTGATGCTCTGATTGTCTTCAAATGTAATCTCATCTCTATTCTCCAAGTAGAATAGTTTTCCTCATCAAGGATTGGAACTTCATCATCCATTTGTGTGTCTATGGATCTCCTTCAATATTTTTAAGGCTTGTAGTGAAGGCCCGATCTGATACCAATTGTTGGACACACCTACCACACTTAGAGGGGGGGGGGTGAATGAGTGCAGGGATCTTTTTCCAAAAACTTCCCTCTTACACAAAACTCAATAGTTAGCATTCAACATTTACTCATTAATCATTGATGTCATTAATAATATGTTATATGTGAATACATATCAACAACATATATCTATAACATATCATCAACAAATGATCTCCACAAGGAACACAAGGAACAGAAGATGTATGTACAAATTTTCTTTTTATTATGGACTTCAATCTGGGGGTTTTTCAGCAACAACTGAATAGAGTACAACTCTACAAGAGAACCAGATCTATATGCAAGACTCAACTTACATTCTCAGCACCAACTAAGATGAGGCAAAAATCCTCAACACATATCAATCTGTACCATAAACAAGTGCATCAATCATGCACCAACCGGTGCCAAACAACATGTAATCAAATTGTACCATAAAAAAGTGCATCCAACCATGTACCAAGTATATGAAAATCATGTGTCAACTACTCATCAACAATGACTCATAAATATGTACCAACATAATCAACTATACACCTCATGTATGTGCCATCTCATCAACTGCTTGTCTCAGCCATGACTAGTTTTGGATTAGTCAACAACCCTAACTTGAAATAATCATAACTTTGTACCTGTAATGAATAAAAATATGAAACTGATACACAATGTTATTCAATGTGTTTTGTGCAATTCCTCTAGGTGTCACTACTTGGAACCTCTCAGAAAGGCGTTATAGCAAAAATGGCATACCTTGCTGAATTCTGGCTTATTCTAGAGAGCAACCTTGTAGAGCATGCCCCACATAGAATATTTGTTGAATCGATATGAAACTTAGAAAGAATCATGAAAATAATTTATCCTCCATTGAATTCCGACCCTCTTTTCTTCACCTTCCCTCTGAAATTCATCTTAGATATCCTTTGGTTACCTCAGTCACCTATAGATCTTCAATATGCTCAAGTTTTCTACACCAAAAATGCTCAAGAAGCTATCAAAAGAAGCTCTCCACCAATACTCCAAAAGACATTCTCACAAGAAGTTCTCCATTGATCCACAAAAAGGATGATCTACAAGAGACCATTTCTATCTTATTTATACTTTCATCCTCTAGGTCACTTAACCCATTTCTAGGTCACTTAACCTATTTTCGTTATTTTAGGGTTAACCACTTTCCATAAATAGAAAGTTCTCCAATTCTTTATCTTTTAAATATTCCTTCTTGATTTTTCCACCTTACTTTATCATTTCTTGATTTTTTCACTTCTCTTTATTATTTAAATAATCTACCTTGACTTTGTCACTTTACTTTATCATTTAAATAATGATTTCTTCTTTTAGGTCACTTAACCCATTTCTAGGTCACTTAACCTATTTTCCTCATTTTAGGGTTAACCACTTTCCATAATTAGAAAGTTCTCCATTACTTTA
>ML777162.1:467482-506370 GCA_009831015.1 Picea engelmannii
GTCACTTTACTTTATCATTTAAATAATGATTTCTTCTTTTAGGTCACTTAACCCATTTCTAGGTCACTTAACCTATTTTCCTCATTTTAGGGTTAACCACTTTCCATAATTAGAAAGTTCTCCATTACTTTATCATTTAAATAATGATTTCTTATTTTAAGGTCAATTTGACTTCTTTGACCTTGTGGGCTTCAAGCCTTCATATGGGGGTCCTTCAACTTCGTAAGGCCATAACTCTCAAAACATGAGGAGTTATGTGACATTCCACATACCATCGGAAATGGCATGACAAGAACTATCCATCTAGGATAGTTTCACCAACAATTTCCTTTATCTGCATCTAATTATTCCACATACAAAAATGGGTCCTCCAACCATTCTTCTAGGATAACTCAATCCACAAAGCATCTTCTAGTGAGGGCTTTCACCATAAGGGGACCACTTTGGAGTTCATCCATTTGTGCACCTTATAAATCATGATAAGAAAATAATGAGAGCATGGGTCCTCCAACCATTCTTCTAGGATAGCGCAATCCGCAAAGTGTCTTCCCATGAGGGATTTCACCATAAGGGGACCACTTTAGAGTTCATCCATTTGTGCACCTTATCAATCATGATAAGACAATAATGAGTCATCTATACATTTTTCCAACAATGCATCATATACCAATGAAACCATACCAATCCATCTTCATCATGTATCAATGACAACTCATTGATCCATATTCATCATATCAATGACAATTCATTGGTCCATCTTCATCTATGCATTATCATCAAGGACAATACATATTACATTACATCAATAATCAATCAATCAATCCTTTAGCATCAATCAATCACTTGACATCAATCAATCAAACCATTGGCATGAATGATAACATGATACAACAACATGTTCTAAAAATAAATCAATCAAGTATTTTACAACCAACAAGAATTCAAGGAGTACAATAAAATGCGGAGAAGAATCCAAGAAAAGACAAGAAGAAAGAGAAATCACTCAAATTGTCTCGACAAAACAAGCAGCTAGAAAGGGAAATTTCACATTTATGAAATTTTTTCAATCTCCAATAAAGAAAATAAGGAGTGATAAGTACCAAATGTCAACCTAAATAACTTCACAAACCAACATATAGAGTCTGGGTAAATACTTCCACAAAACAGGATGAAAAAATTTGAGCAGAAGATGGAAAACATCTTCCAAGAAGGAGACCAACGCTCCCTGTCTCAAGGGTACAGAGTGTTGCACCACTCTGTAAAGAACTATAGGGGAGTGATAGCACTCTGATATGGCCTATAGGGGGGCGTTGATCTTCCCAGAACCTAAAAAATAGAGCCAAAAAATGCAAAAAAACTCATCTAGAATGCACAGAAATTTGTGAAAATGCTAGTGAAGATGGGATAAAGGGAATGGATCATGAACAAACAATAAAAATGACATAAAAGGTGGGAAAAGGGAAGTTACAATCCAAGAAAATACAAATCTATGTCGTTTCCTAGTGGACTCGCCAATTTCTGTTGTAGGAAAATTCCCTTGCAGGTAGGTAAATTCCCTCTTGGATCTTAGACCCCTATGACCAAGACAAAAAGGTTCCAACTTTGATCATTGACATTCCTTTAAACATAGTTGAACTATTCAACAGAGAATATGAAGAGAGTATGAGTAAATTTTTATGATTTTTGTCCTCGCTTAGTCCAAGTTGAGCCTTGATCCCCAAGCCTTTCAATAAGTCTTGCAATCAAATAAACCACAAAGACAAAGCATACTTCTTATTATATAATGATTAGTTTAAAGCTAGATTCATCCAAAGAGGCAAGTTCTTGAAAATGTACAAAGTATTTAAGTAAATGGTCAAGCACATGTATTAATGAGAAGAAAATAAGGTTCTTACAAAGTGTAGATGAAGATGTAGCATCCTCACCAAGCTCTCCTTGTCCAACCCCTTGCTCGAATGATCCACGATAAAAATGGAAATACCTTTCACTGATTATTATCTCCCTTTCACCATGAGAGTTCCTCCTTATGTAGGCATTAAGAGGCATAACCATCTTAGATATTCTTGGGATAAGTTGAGGATCTTTCTCCATCAGTTGTGGAACTCCCCTTAGATCTATTCTTGGACTTGGATTCGAGCCAAACTGACTCGAATATCTCTCAACTGACTTTAGAGATAAGGAGGATTTGTCCCTTGATTTGATCAACAACTTGACGCTCCCTCAGAGTGGGACACAGAGTGTTGCAACGCTCCCTGCTAAGAGGGAAAGGAGTGCTAGTGCTCCTTGCAAGTGGGCAGGGGAGCACCGGTCTCCAAAAATTATTTTTGTGATGGTAGTTTCTCAAGGTAAAAGTTTATACTCTTCGCCAGAAGATATATTTCCTCCTTTTAACCAATCTTAGAGTATATCTCAAGTTTTCTTATGATGTTGTTCGCGATGTAACACAAGTGATATGACAATATGATTTTTGCGACACTTGCGAAGTTGTAACACTTGCGACAAAAGTGTGACACTTGCGATAATGAGAGTGAGTCATCATCGAAGTGATTAATTTTGACGTGTAACAAATGATCACACCTAAAGAGATGCTGAAAGAATCGATGTGTACCTTGAATTACACCTTCCAATTCATATATATTAGAATATGGGTGATAATCAAATTTTCTTTAAGAATGTCGAAGGCTTGATCACACACTGGTTTCCATTTGAAGGCCGCATATTTATTCAACAACTTCTCTAATGGTACAATTATGCTTATGTAATTTCTGATAAATATGAGATAATACCCAGTGTGACCTAGTTGGATAGTTGGTTTGGGTAGTTGGTTGTCATTGTTGTCAATCCTTGGAGAGTGATATTGGAGATTGATGTCAACCCTTGGATAGGTCCAGATATGTTCGACAGTTGATTAACATTTGTATAATCAATATTGATGGTGAATTAGTTGGGTACATTTTATGTAGTCTACATGTACCCTTGGTGGTGTGGTTATGGGACCCAAAGTTGATTAAGGAATATGGAAATGAAGGGTAGTGAAGTTTTAGGTAATACTATCATATATGGATAGTACATGTCATGTTGTTTCTGGTGATATTTGGAATTCCACGTGGTTCCTAACGGTTAGGGAGATATGGATTTGTAAAGTTGGAAGCCCCGAAGAGTGGTCAAGAAGCCCCTAGTTGGTTACAATTCTTAGTCAAAGGGTATGGTGGTTGTAAAAAGAAACCCCTAAAGCAAGGAAATAGGTTACCTAGACAAAGTATAAATACACCTCAAATACCCTCATTTGTACACACACAAACTTACAATTGAATATCTATCTTATGAATATTATGGTCTAGTATTGTGATCTTTTGGCTATTTTGTGGTGACATTTTTCTGAGGTTGTGAAGGAAGGTTGAAGGTGAAATTATTGGGGTTGAAACAAACATGAGTAACCTTAGTTTTTGAGGTATCTGCGAGTTGCATGTTAGAGGGGCATGGATGTATGTGAAATGCAGTGGAGAAAAATATGGATATCCACTGGTAGTAGTAGATGAAGTCACAAATATGTGAAAAGCTTGTGAAAGTGTGAGAAGAGATGTTGGTACCTGGTTTCTAAGGACTATGGTTTTATGGTACATGCATGATAGTATGTGATATGATACATCTTGGTGATGTTATGATACAATGATTATAATCATTATAGGCTATCTTGGTGTATGGTTTGGTTACATGTTATGGTGTATACTTGAGGCTAATATTATGGTACATGTCATGATTGAGAGTGATATGGTATATAGTTGAGACACATTTCATGGTATATGATATATGGTATATGGTATGGTACTGGTGTTAATGTACATGTTTGGTGTGCATGGTTGGAACATGGTATGGTACTTGGTATGGTGTTTATGTACATGGTTGATGGTTGAGGCATAT
This sequence comes from Picea engelmannii, assembly GCA_009831015.1. NCBI lineage: Eukaryota > Viridiplantae > Streptophyta > Pinopsida > Pinales > Pinaceae > Picea > Picea engelmannii. Next base: position 471,404 of record ML777162.1, read on the forward strand.
GGTACAGGTTATGGTGCATGGTTGATGCACAGTTTGGTACATGTATTGGTGCATGGTTGATGCACTCATTTTGGTACATAGTTGATGCTTGATATGGTACAAGTTGATGGTTTGGCACATGGTTTGGCACATGATTGAGACACATATATTGTGATGGTATATTGGTGATGTTGGTACATTATTGGTAGAGACACATGTTGAATATGTTGGTGATCCAGGTGGATATCAGTGGCCACCCACCTTTTCATACTCACTCAAAACAATTTTTTGGCAATTTTGGCATTTTACTATTTTTAGCAGTTTTAACTTCTGGGGCCATTTTGAGGGATTAAATGAAGGTGTTTCAGGATTGAGCTTCTCAATTATGGAAAAAGGAATAATTAATCCCCCAAAATGAATCTCCTCGATGATACCTTTCCAACGATCTATCATGAGCCTAAAAAGGAGATCGTATGCAAAAGTTATGACCCCAAGAAGTTGATGTACTGACTTACCCAAACGAGCCCCATGTGACTTTTGGCACTTCATCTCCTAGGGTTAATTTTTTGGATGTATAGGGTTTTTGAAATTCTTGTTTATTGTAAAAAAGGGCCTTCATATCCTCATTTTAATCATCTTCTTGAAAATGAGTGCAACCGTCACATCTCATCTCAGAGATAATCCACCACCATTCCAACAAGCTTGTTTTCCACTGCATTTTATAGTTTTAGCTTATTTCATTATTGAATAGAAAACCAATTTTACTGTATCTATGTTATTGTGTGTTAATAATATTTTAATAATCTGTATTCATTTCATTTTTCTCATAAAATACAGATCAGTGGTATCAGAGCGGTCTTCCTCTTATCGTCTTAATGCATGTCCCCAATGAGGCCAGGGTACAAAACATTGGGTCTCGAGCTTGTTTCTCTTGAGGAAAAAAAATATCGCACGCCCAAGAGACCTCTCATGGAAAGAGAAAAGAAAGATGAAGGGGCAAGATATCCTTTCAAAATGTTTCTTGAGGAATCCCTCATGCAACAGAGGAATGAGATGATGGATAGTTTTGCAAAAATACTTTGATGACTACCAACAAGCGACACATCTTCCTCGAGTGGAGGCGTTGCCCCCTTCAAGGTACAAATAAACTTTGATATTCCTATATTTGAAGTTCATATAGACACGGATGTTGTAGACAAGTGGTTGAATCTACTAGAAGGGTATTTTTTCTGTCCATAACTTTTTGAATAGAGAAGATTACTTTTGAACTCCTCAAAGCCGTTCCCCATGTCAAAGATTGGTGGGAAAATTTTTGTGAGAAAAAGGAAACAGAGGAACACTCATTATTTACAGTCAAAACCACCTGGGAATCCTTTAGGGATTCTATTAAGGAACAATACTACCCTGTCGGAAGTTATGATGACTTGTATACCAAATGGACCAAACTATAACAAGAAAGATACCAAGCAGTGCTAGAGTTCACACATATCTTCCATACATTGTGCACCAAGATGGGTATCAAATATTTAGAGAAAAATCTGGTGCTCAAGTATCACAGTGCTCTAGATAGATACATCTAGAACAAAATTGAATTTATGGACATCTCATCCTTAGGTGCGGCCTACCGATATGCCATCTAAATCTAGCAAAAGCTCAAACAAAAGATGCGGCAATTTAGGCCTGGGAACCTCTCAAACCAAAAGATAGGAAGGGGTGGCCCCAACCCATAGAACAAAGGATAGAGAAAATATGGACAATATCATGGAAACCACTACAAGACTTAAGAAAATAAGGACACCAGAAAGACAGATAAAGATACTAGGAAGTGGTGTGACTTCCATAAGAGCCCTTGGCATAACACTACTGACTACTGCTCAAAGTAGTCGCTGGTAGCTGAAGTGAAGTCCTCTAAATCAGATGCGAGTTCTGACTCTGATTCAAAACCAGAAAGGAGAATACAGATCATTGACATGGAACCTAGTGCCATCGTTGCTACCACCAAGCTCCAGCCTGGTGAACCAGACGATCCAAAAGAAGGCGAGCGCCTATTCCATTCACAGATGTGGGTAAAAGGCACCCCATTGCACTTCATCGTTGATAGCGGTAGCCAGAAGAACCTCATATCAGTAGAGGTTTTCAAGTGGCTGGCCCTATTGTTACACATGATTTTGTTCACTCTGGTGATGTCTTAACAATGGTGTATTTAGGCTCCCAACAAGGACTTTTTGCCTGAGGAAAATGGACCTTTCTTCCTTCCAGAAAACATATTTTCAAAGTGAGTTCGTAGGCTGCATATGATCTAGGTTGTGAGAATCCCTCATTCTCATAGGCCACCTACACGTAGGGTGCGAATTTCTCGCAGTTTTCTCCATAAATAGGGTGAGAACCTATTTTCAAGCTTAGAAAAGAGAAGAGGTATCGGGGGTTCTAGAAGGGAATCTTCTAGAAAATGAGTTGGCATTCGTATGGTTTTAATTTTACTAACTTATTAGATTTGATGGGATCCTCCTCATCCATGTAACCATCTCTCCTTCTTCTATATATTGAAAGGTTTCTCATGGAAAAGGTTAAGCAAGATTGATTGAAGAATTGATGTAAGAATTGTGTGAAGAACCCTGTTTGGATAGAAGCTTGAAGGCTCTAGTTGGTCTATCAAGAGGAATTGGATATTCTTCATGCAAGTATAGAGAAAGTGTGTGTGTTGGAACCAAGAGTCCATGAAAGGAAGCTTGGGACATCAAGGCGATCAGGTTGTATCTTCTACTTTCAATTAATATGATACAACAACATGTCCCTTTCCCATAAAGTCACTCTTACTTTATTGTGTAATTCATTGACCATATGCATAAGTTGACGTTGAATACATTTTGCTATCTTCACTTTGGTTGGTTTGTGTTGTCTTGGTCCTGATCTCACAAGAGAACCGGAGAGAAGTGGGAGCAATAGATACCTAAGGAAGCGATATAAAGGTATGCCACTTATTCCTCCTTACTAGCAGATTCAATGATCACAACTTAGGGAAAGAGTCATGTCCCGTCCTATTTTGTTCTAGATCCAGGTGGATCTAGGGAGATCTGTTAGTGTCTGCACCTACCGATTAGTTCGATAACAAAATTGGCAACTGTATTGGGGATGCAACCCATTTTTTGGTCATTTTTGGTGTTTTTCCTTGGCCATTTGCTCTTACCTTACCATTTTTCATTTCTATCAATCTCTGAGTCTTGAGGAGACCCTGATAGACTCTTTGGGTCCATAGGTTCCTTCAAAGTTTTTGTCTTCTTTCCAAATTTTTCCTAGTTTCATTCATTCTCGCACTGAACCCTTTTATTACCTGCGAGAACTGCTGGAGTTTGCACCCTACTGTGTAGTCCAGTGCGAACATCTCACACTTTGCTTGTGTCCAGCCTGTGAAAATGATCCATTCTCACACTATACACTACTGCTTCCCTGAGAACCCATTTTGCAAAAATTTTGGATTAAGGTCTTTTGTATTCCCAGATACCCAGATTTGTATGTGTGTCCGAAGAGAACTTCTTGGGCCCCTGATTGATTGTTTCTTGACTTTGGATTTTGTGAATGATTAGTCTTCAGAAATCGAAAGCTCTTCTTGTTCATTTTTCTCAACTATTATATCTTGACCTTATCTTAACAAGGATATAATCTCTGGTCCTGAAATCCAAGTGCTTGTTTGGTTGGGAGCCGATGATTGATTTAAAAGTTGGGATTTTTTGTCTTTCTCAATTGCCTATTGCTTGGAAAATTGTTGCCCTCATGCATTTGAAAAGAATATCCTTGTCTGGTTATCATTTTTGTCTTCATTGAAAGATTGGTTTGGGTTTTGTATGTTGCTTTTCATTATTTATTGGTTTTCCTTAGTTCCACCACCATTGTGTGGTTCTTTTTGAAAAGTAAAAAACATTTTTCTTTTTAAAAGCATTTTTATTTTGAAAATATTGGAAATCAATTGTTGAAATAGAACAAATAGAGAATTGGCATTGTTCGTGACTTGTTGATATTGCATTTCAAAGAAGATTGTATATCGTAGTTCAATATTGTTCCAGAAAACTCCTCTTTCCCTCCTGTAAATAGGATACATCGAACAAGAATTGATATCTTTCATTCCTATCTATGCATTGTTGGGTCAGAGTCTCACACAACATCGGTTTCATTTCCATGTCCTTTGAGTAACAACAACCTTTAATAATATTACGTGAATTTTAAAAATTCAACTAGTAACTCTTTTCTAGGACTCTATTACACCAACATTAGCTAGGCTAGAGCTTTGGAATAGGCAAAGAGATACACTCTCCAAAGCAAAAAATACACAATAGCATCTTGTGGTAAGGAGTGTCAAATTCCATTTGCAACATTTTGTCCTGGGAAGCCCTTCTCACACAAGGGTCAAACCCGAGGTCGCATTGATATTGACAGAGTTACTCACCCTGCTTTGTTGATATCAATGTAGAGATTGCATGTATTACAGGGGTCACTTGGAGGTATACCCACAATGATGAGTGGAAGCCTCTCAAGATGATTTCGGGCTAGATACCCTGCCCTTGCGTGTGGATTGGACTGTCGACTTTCCCCTCARGATTTATTTTTGTTGGTGGTGACCTTAGTGGCCTATCTTCTTAGGGTCCTACACAAGGTTACTGTGAAGGGACAAGTCTTCACGGTACCTGGAATCGACGTTGGCCAAACTCACTCGGGCTCCTTGGAGGGTATACCCATGATTATGTGTGGGAGATTGCACTAGGGTGTAAGTCTATTAAGCAGGTTGTCAACATAACTTTTCCACCCTAGCCCAGCCCCTTCTAGTCTCGTTGTTGCGACGTTGGATTTCATCACCAACTAGTGACTTCAGAATTAAAAGGTCTTGTTTGCTTGGTTTTGTTTCCTAGATTTTTTACTAGCGCATGTTGTTTTTTTACCTAAGTTCACCATAGAATTTTCTTCGTAAGTTTTTAACTCGTTCACAATTGACCCTCCACGTCGTTCACGTAGAATGAAAGGCTTACCCCAAAAAAATCTAGAAGGTTCTCAACCCTTGCCTACCAGCTCACCAGAGGGCTCTCCTCAACAGAGTGAATTCCAAGATGTCACCACTCCACAAGTGGAAAGAACCGACTCTCTAGAATGGTTCCGAATTACCAATTCTCGAGAGGACTTTCAACTTCATCCTGACTCTGAGAGACATATTATGCAAGTAAATTCTTCTGGAGGCTTAGTTTTTTTGTCTTCTGGATCACCAAATGGACCTTTTTTAGTACCTGAGGGTCAAGATCCTTTTTGGACTACTTGTGTTTTTAGACAGGATTTCTTTGGCTCAGGAGTAGGCGTTGATATCAATGTCTCACCTGCGTTCCCTAAAACCTCTGACCCAGATGCAACACCTTTCACTACTGCTTATTATTTTCCTAGTACAGAAGCTCTGCGAGATGACCACATCTTGACTCTCCCTTTACAAATGGTCCATTACATAGATACTACGAGTCTTCACACTGGGATTACTGCGGCTAGCCAAGACCCTATTGGTACACTACTTTCGCCTAGAGTCACCCCGAATTTTCCACCCAGATATCGTGCGTTGAATGCCTCTATTCCCATTCCTACACACATCACATATGAAACTCCTGGTGGTCCCTCTTCTTCTAGGAACTATCCTCCCAGTTTCATTCCGACACTTCCTCCACCCCCTTTTAGAGGACCTTTTCCATCCTCTATCAGTGGCACTAATCCTAGTGGCACCATGCCATCGTTCATACCAAATTACCAGATTCATGTGGGTGGACAATTTCACTAAGGAGGCCCAACTCAACCCCCTCTCACAGGGAAAATACCAATTGGAACACAACCCCTGATTGGAACACAACCCATGATCAGAGCACAACCCCCACTAACCCCACCCTATAGACAAAACATACCTCCATCCTTAGCCTAGTATTGGAACCATCTGATACAACATAATCCTCAATCGACTGGGGGGCAACAACCTCAAGCTACATCCGTTATACCCACTAGCATAGGCCAACCATATCCAGGTATGTCAAATCCTATTTGGGGATCGACTGCTCAACCCCACACCCCCATTCAAGGGTACAACCCAATGAGTTACTTGCCTCCACAACAACCACTAAATCTACCTAGATCCTCACATTATATGCAGATTGCTTATGGTCCCACTAGTTTGTCGACGGGACTCCCTCCCCAAAGCCACTAGTACCCACATGTGAATATATAGTTACCTTTCTTAGCCACCCTGGACCTCCCCGATCTATCGAGGATTTTAAATGATCTGATCCATCACTCTCCCCAATGGCCCTCTATACCAACCAAACTACTATCTAACATCCCGAAATTTGATGGCAAAGCGGGAGAGGACCTGAACAATCACGTCATGACTTTTCACCTTTGGTGCTCATCCAACTCCTTGATGGATGAATCTATTCATTTACACCTTTTTCAACAAACTCTCATGGGTTCTGCCATGAAGTGGTATATAGAATTACCACAAGGTTTCTTCACTGACTTCAACACCCTCGCTATGGATTTCCTCACCCACTACCAGTTACTGATTCGCTATGAAACAAAGAATGATATTTTGAGCTCTTTAAAACAAACCAAAGCCACTCATATCTCTGATCACATTCATGAATGACGACGGAGATGACATCTCATCAAACTCGAACTTCCCAATAAGCTGCTGGCAGAATGGTTCATGAAATCATTTGTGAATGACATCAATTGTGGCATTTCCATGGGTGGAGTTGTCACAAAAGAATGGGCCATTATTCATGCTCAATACCTTGACCTCGTTTACTCACAAATGGGTACTCTTTACGACTTACTCACTGATGCACCTCATCCTTCTACTTCTACCACTTCAACTACCCCTGTTGCTTCTCATGCAGCTGACGGTGTGATTGGCACCTTCCATGCCCAACCAAATTCCATCCAAACCTCCAAAAACAACCCCAAACCCATTTATTCTAATGTTCAAAATGCTCCATCTCCTACCCCTCCCACCGGTAAGACTTCTGAGGTAAATGCTTTTCAATCTACCCCCACCTGTAAAAAAAAATCCAGAAAGGGAAAGGGTAAGAATAAGGAGGACAAAAATAATTCGCAAGCAGAAAGAACCAAAACACCACCTGTTGACGATAGGGATAAGCGCAAACCCCAATACCCTTGTCTTATCTATTGTGATGATCACTACACTAAGGATTGTCCACGATGAGCCAAGGTTACTAAGTTCCTTCAAGGGACCCTGAAACCACCCACTTCGACCGTATTGTCAAAACCCTTCCCTTCTCAACAACAAGCCCAATTGGTCATTCACAACCAACCCTCCCCCTCCAATACATCCTATGTATTAATGTGTATAGGAGATTCAAAACAAAATGATAATGCACTTACCACTCAAGCCAAAGATTATTCCTCCTCTAAAGAGAAGGTTGATGCTATACCTCCTTCATTGGTCCAACCATCTCCCACGACTCCACCTACCAACGGTCCTCTTCATCTTGAATGACCAAGCCTCGACACAGTTCTTTTCCCTCCTCCAAAGGGTGTTGTTTGGAAATCGAATTTCAATCCTCATGCCCGTGTTTTCCAAAAATACAACATTGTTCAAGATTTGGCCCAAGCACCATCCATGATGTCAGCCCTCGAAGTCCTTCAAAGTTGTCCCATACAACGGAAGGCATTGTTGAAAGCTATCGGTGGAATCGACCTTACAGATACAAAATTAATAATTTTTGACTTAGAAGATCACATTCCAAGGTTAACCCCTCAACTCACATTCCAGATACAAGTTATTGTCTCAGAAAAAAACATTTGTAGAACTGTTATCGACGAGGGTGCCTCGAAGTGTGTCATGTCTATTACCTATTGGAAAGCCATCGGCTCTCCCTCTTTGACTGAATCCCAGAACACACTCAAAGCCTTTAATGGATCCAGTTTTAAACCTTACGACATCCTCCCTTCATTGCCAATCATGTTAGAAGGAAAAACGGTCCAAGTTGAAGTGGAAGTCTTTGATGCTCCTCTCGATTACAATCTTCTTCTTGGTCGTAGCTAGATTGATTCCATGCACGCAGTTGTGTCGACTATTTTTTGTGTTGTATGTTTTCCACATAAAGGAAAGGTAGTTACCGTTGACCAATTAGCCTTCTTTAACTCGGATGTGCATACTAGAAACATACTGTTCCTTGCCAAAACCCCCCCCAGATACGAGAAAGTAGGTGTGGGTCTTCTTAAAGATTCCTTGTTAATGGGTACCTTCCTCATCCCACCACCTGATGTTCCACATCCATCTATCGCTTGAATCAACATGATCTCCACCTCTATTCATGGAACCCCTGTGTCTCATGACCCATGGACAGTACCTGACCCCGACGATCATCTTCATTACGTCAACGAAATTCCTTTGAGTTTGGTTGAGTCCGCCTATCAGGCCATTCAATTTGTAACTCCTCCTACCCTCTCTTGGTGATTTATCTCCAGATCCTTTCTAAGACATTTTCCCCATGGATGAGATGATTATGTCTATCATGGAAGACACCCCCTGGGATGATGGGAATCATCGTTCCATCCTCTTCCTGGAACAACACACCATTGAGAGCTACCAATGGATCTCGACTTCGTCGAACGTTTTCGTCATTTCCACCATTTTTGAGTCCACACACGATGTGTTTTCTGGAGGGAACTTAAGAAAAATATCACCCACTATTCCCCTAGACATATCCATCAAACCTGGAATTGTCGAAAATGTGCATATCGAAGCTTCGTGTTCCCCTGACGAGATCGTCACCTACAAGTCACTTTTTAAAGAATTTTGTGACGTCTTTGCCTGGAGCTATGAAGAAATGCTGGGTATTGACCCAGACATTGTGATGCATGAGATCAAGACATACCCAAATGCTAAACCCATCCGACAACGCCTTCGTCTGATCCACCCACGTAAAGCAACCGCTATCAAGCTTGAAGTCAAGAAACTTCTCAAAGACGACTTTATTTACCCAATGGCTCTCACTGACTGGGTTTCCAATCTTGTCCCGATCGACAAGAAACAAGGCACAATTTGCATGTGCGTTGATTATAGGGATATTAACAAAGCTTGTCCTAAAGACAACTTTCCTACCCCCTTCATCGATCATATTGTCAGCGATTGCGCCATAAGTGAAATCTTCTCTCTAATGGATGGTTTCTCCAGATATAATCAAATCAATATTGTTCCCGAGGATCAACACAAAACCACTTTTATTTGTCCTTGGGGTACTTTCTCTTATTGGAAACTTCCTTTCGGTCTTAAAAATGCTAGCGCAACTTTCCAACGTGCTATGTCTTATGCCTTCCATGATATCAAGAACATCGTGAAGCCATGTCTTGATGACTTACTCACTCATTCCATGCGTCGGATCGATCATCCCATACACCTCCGAGCATTTTCCTCCGATGTTGGTTTTACTATATACACTTGAATCCTCACAAATGCGTTTTCTGCATATAATATGACCGACTTCTAGGTTTTATCGTTTCACGTCAAGGGATCAGGGTAGATCCTTTGAAGTTCGAGGCAATTCTCAATCTCTCTCCTCCTTCTTCACTTCGCTAGTTACAAAGTTTGCAAGGGAAAGAAAAATTTCTTCGTCGTTTCATCCCAAACTATGCCAAGATAACTCTTGGATTTATGTGGCTATTGAAAAAGGGGTCTGAGTTCGTATGGGATACCATCACAAAAAAATCTTTCGAAGCTCTAAAACTATCCTTGACATGAGCTCCACTTCTCTTCCCCCTTGATTACAGTCACGATTACTTCCTCTACCTCACAACCTCAGATTACACCATCACTATGGTTCTCGTCTAGGAGGATGATTCTCATGACAAAAATGTCATCTATTACTTGAGTCAAAGTCTAACACCTACCAAAACCAAGTATTTACATGTCAAAAAAATGGCCTTGGCAACCGTCCAAGTAGTTCAACGTTTCTGGCACTATATCCTCTCTTGCAAGACTATGGTAATTTCTAACTGCAACCCTATGCAACACATTCTCACACGTCAACTTCTAGGGGGAAAATACTCCAAATGGATCATGATACTACAGGAGTTTGACTTAGAATTCGAACACGCTAAGTCCAAGAAATCCTTAGTTTTTGCCGAGTTGATATGCAACTTTCCCTACTCTAAAATAGAAAATGTAGCAGCCGATTCATTACCTGATGAATCCCTTTTCCTAATTAGTTCCAATGATATTTAGTATGGAGATATCATCATATATCTCCAAACCCAGAATTTCTGGCCCAATTTGTCCAGTACGGACTGACATTGAATACGCTACCAAGCCCATCAGTATATTATCCTCGGTGATACTCTTTATCGTCATGGGATCGACTCAATTTTTCGACACTACCTCACGTTTGACAAAGCCAAGAAAGCCTTAAATGTCTGTCATTATAGAGCCTGTGGTAGTCATATGTCCAGGTATGCTACTTCCCAGAAGATCCTACGAGCAGGGTATTTTTGGCCTTCTTTATTTAATGACTGTATAATTGCCATACAAAAATGCCACACTTGCTATACCTACAACCATAAAATATGGTCACATCCTTCTCCTCTTCACCCTGTGGTCTCCATTGGTCCTTTTGTGAAATGGGGTATCGATTTCATGGCATGTCACCCTCACTCAGCCGGGGGGCATGGACACATTATTGTATCCATAGACTATTTTACGAAATGGGCTGAGGCGATGTCGACATTTGACAACACTGGAAATACCGCAACATTATTCATATTCAATCACATCATAGCTCATTCTGGTGTTCCTCAGGCTATCATCACCGATCACGGTAGCCACTTTAGAAACTTCATGATGTCCGAACTCACTAAGAAGTTGGGTCTTCGACACAAAAACTCAACACCCTATTACCCACAAGCCAATGGCCAAGTCAAAGCAATTAATAAAGTCCTCATAACCATGCTTCGACAAATGATAAGGATTCACAAAACGAGTTGGCACACAATGTTGTTTTCAGCATTGTGGGCTTACCAGACGTCCATTAAGTCTGCTAGTAGGTTTACACCATTTCGGTTAGTCTATGGTCTAGAAGCCATCCTGCCGATTGAATGTGAGATACCCTCCCTAAAACTAGTTGTTGAACTCCTACCAAACACTTCTACCAAAGAAGAACGTCTATTGTATCTCATGCGATTAGACGAAACTCGACGCGATGCTACCCTAGTCATAGAAGCCCAGAAGAAACGTGTCAAGGCCCAATACAACAAACATGTCAAGCCTCGTGTTTTCTCTGAAGGTGATCTAGTTCTCCTTTACAAACAAGATCAAGATATACTAAAAGATAGGAAATTTGAAGCTATGTGGAGAGGTCCTTACATCGTTAGACAAGTGCTAGAGAAAAGAGCTTACGAGTTAGTAGATTAATATGGTATCCCTTTGAGTGAACCCAGAAATGGGTTGTACTTAAAGAAGTACTATGCCTAAGATCACCTGTGCATGAATACTTGTATTTTGTTGTATCATACTTCTTGTGTGTTACTGTAGTATGCTTTTTCATTATTTGGTCTCTTCCCTTATGTTACATTGTGTTTGGTTTCCATATGTCAGAGTCTTCGCTATCCCACATTGTCTTTGCTGAAGGCACTAGTCGTAGTACTCAGAACCTTGTTTCTGTTGTTTGGGCAATTTATGCCCCTACAAACGAACTTATCACTCTATGAGGTGTGTGTCTCGACCGTGCGACAAACAATATTGTAGAGTATAGCGTCGTTATCGAATTGTTGATTGATGCTATCTCGCTTGGTATCTGTCACTTGGTTGTATGAATCAATTCGCAGCTAGTAGTACTACAGTTAAGTAATGTCTATGCTATTCGAAGTCCTACTTTATTGCAGGTATATTTACAAATTTGCCTCTTGGAACATTATTTTGATTATATTGAGTATCAACATATTCCTAGATGTCTAAATACATTAACCGATGCATTAGCTAACTATGTATTAGACAGACATTTGGGCCATTTATAAACCAATCACATCACATGTATCACATAACACAATATAAGCCGATAGAAGCCGTATATATGTATATAACGATCAAAAGTTTGTTACAAAAAAGTTCTGTCCGAGGACCAAAATTTCAAAATCTGAAGCTCGTAGATTCTACAAAGTAACGTCATGGGTGACGCTCACGATAACACATGACTTCCTGGGCAACCCTATGAAGTAGTCGACCAATAGACTCTGACACACCCACCTTATGGCACTGGTAATGCCGAGGGACCTCTCCAATAGGCATGTCCAGAATGTCAGTAGTCAACCCCTCTAAGTTTTTCTCCACTGCCTCATAATCTTCAGCGTCCCATCATGGTACTGGAGCCACCTCTCCTCATTGTTGAATAGGAGAGGTACTTGGAGGTTGATAAGGCCACATGTTTGTGTCATAATATTTTTTTTTTGTAATTAGACCTTGGACAAACATAAAAGCATTGCATATGATAAAACTCACAAAAACATTTAAAAAGTGAAAAAAATGTGTACTTCTTACCTAGATCTCCCCATTGAGCATCCTTAGGTAAGGCCAAATATGGATCTCCTCGAAAATCCAACCTGGAATAGGCATAATCGTCGACCATCAACATCTGTGGCCACAACCAGTCAAAGAAGGAATCATTGTATTTGATGATAGGCCCAACTATGTGTCGGGCCATATGGTTGCACCACCTCAACATCCTTGGATCCTGTGGGGCTGGTAAACCCCACTCAACCTGTAATATCAGTAAGGGGACTCTCTCGAGAAAGAAGGACACCGAAAGTGATTCGTAACTGAATTGCTTCAAGTTACCTCTCCTTCATTTTTTCAACTGCCTCTTTATGCTACAAAGGACTGCGTTTGACCGGTTAAAGACCCGAGGATCAGTACACTCTATGGTGTACTGAAAATAGCTCTAGAGATCCATGTGTGGAGTAGCGCTCTCATCTATATGAGCAATGGTGAACAATATAGTGCGAAGGGTCAAATCCTGGACCCCCCAAATGGCCACCTTTCCTTTGCTTCTTTCCACCTCTAGAACATAGTACTGACGACAATACTCACTCATAGGCAACCCACCACCTCGGCTACCGATCAAGCTAGCATGGTACCCATGCCATGAGAGTCCTGTTAGGAAGTAAATGTCCTCAATATAAAAAGACAATGTGTGGACCCCCACGTGAAATACTTGTTGGTCCACATCCCACATATGAACAAGGTACTCCAACAGCCTCACTTGGGCCCTCATACTCGGGATCCGAAAGAATTTCAGGAGACCACAGTCTCATAGAGAGATGATGGTGCCCGGTTCATTCCTGACAATAGCATCATCCTCTTCATGCTCTCTTTCACACCACTCTAGCATCATGATGGTTAATTGCCTGCACAAGAACCATAATAAGAGAGTCAACAACTCATTTCAAGCCTTGGCATATTTTTCATTGAGCAAAAATCAAAGTAAATTTTCATTTTGTGGCCCTCACAGGTGCCCCTTTATCACAATGTGAGGTTCTCATAGGTGCCTTTGGGGCCACCTACGAGAATCATGCGTTCTCATAGGTCCCGTATGGCTAGCCTGTGAGAATGCCTCGGCGCAAGTTTTGGCCCTAAAACAAACTCAAAAACTTGAAATTTGCTAATGAAAACAAAACATTGAAACATGAAAAGGTAGAAGATAGGGAGCTTACCTCGCTGACGGAGATGGTTCACCAAACAGTTGCTTGTACCTTCCTCAATCGAGCACTAACATTCAAGGGCAAAAGAGGGGTTTTGGGAACAATTCTTGGCAAAGTCACAATGACTATGGTAAGAACCCTTTTACCCACTTATATTTACTTTTTACCATTTTTTGTTGATTTTTATATTGTTTGATTCATCAAATCTAATGCCTATTAGCCCTATGAGTGCGACTTTTTGCAGATATAACGACTTTGAAGTCTACACGAAGGAGTATGGATATTTTCTCTTTTTCATCGCATGCTTAATTTTTTTTTATGGTTTTCAAACAAAACCTCGAGCTTGGTCTTTGTTAGTTCTCATGCTCAAAAATACATGAGAACGTAATCGAGCACACTTTTATCACTTTTTTGGTCTCATCAAGGTTATACAAAAAAGGAACCCCCTAGAGTTCTCTTTAATCTCTTTTCAGACTCTCTAAACATGAAAAGATTGTCTAGCGATCTTGCTATTTTCACGCTTGTTAAAGTATTTGAATAAAGCATCTGTTGAGCGATAATTTATCTCTTTTTTGGTCTCATCAGACTACTTTACGAAAAAGGAACTGAGAGAGTTCTCTTCTGAGTGTTTTTCCAGACTCTATAATCATGAAAAACCTTCGAGTTTTCTATCTTTGGACTCGTTAAACAAACATTGAAAGACCTGTAATGGGACAGAACCACTCCTTCCTAGGGTTTGTTAAACATACTCCGAGGGACTCATCCGAAGGATGAGATTACATCAACAAGCATATGTTATCCTCCTCAAGCTTGCGTAAAAATAAAGAGGTACTTGCCAGAAATGGTGGGGGAAAATTTGGGAAAGGGATGTGTTTTCGTATTCCTATTATTTGGCAGTAAGTGTCGCTCTTGAACATGACACCCCCTATTCATTATTAGAAGCTGGTTTGGGAAATCCATTTGTCTCTCATTTTGACTTGTTACAAGGCCATATCCTGAGTCGTCTCTGAGTCAATGGTACCAAATCCCTGGTCATGTCATTCATATGTTCAAGAAAAGTTCATCTAAAACCTTTATTTGAGTTGGCCATTTGCAGTTGTCCATTCTTACCGAGTCGACCTTCCTTGTGTCCATTGCCATCTATATTCATACTCTATTTCACCTTCAAAATATATTACTCATTTCATGCCATTGATGGGGAATACAGCAAGCCCCTCCTGTGACGAGTCTTGTCCCGTCAACTCCAACTCATTATCCGGAAACAAGATGTAGAAATTATTTGGTACCTTCAAACTTGCATTCCTCAATGGCAGGTTCTCTCGCTTTCGACAGTGGGTTTTCATCATTGACCCATGATCAAGAGATTTTGTTGAATGTTCAACTTCAACTCATTTATTCACATTCATTGGATTGTACTAGTGTACCGTGGGATTCATTAACATTAATGGTGATTTCCCTCGCACTTGTTAAGAGTTTCATCAATGACCAGTAATCAAGTGGTTTCTACCATGTTCAAATTCAGCACATGTAATCACATGGCTAGATTCATAATTTCAAGTGACGAGATTGAAGACCCTGGATCTCATCTTTTTGATCCAGGCTATGATGGAGTATGTATGATTTGCATCGACTCATAGATCCACTCTGTATGTCTCGTGGCTATGTCATCCTAATTTGAGTCTTCTCGCATAGATCCAAAGTGTATTCCTAGTGGCTATGCAGTATTTGTTGACGGCATGGATCCATGAGGTATGATTGGTGGCCATGACCCACATTCATGATGTCATCCATTTGTGATCTAAGTATGGGAATGCCTACCTCATAATTGTTATTATATTCTGCAGATGCTTGGTTGTTTGCAGGTTTCCAATTAGGTGCACTCCTGGTTTCCAACACACACATGCAGTTTACAAAGTATTTTGGTTGTCACAGATTCTGGCCTCATTCTTTGGGGGGAATTCTATTACATGTGATTTTGGTCACTCTGGTGATGTATTAACAATGGTGTATTTAGGCTCCCAACAAGGACTTTTTGCCTGAGGAAAATGGACCTTGTCTCCTTCTAGAAAACATATTTTCAAAGTGAGTTCACAAGCTACATATGACCTAGGGTGCAATAATCCCTCATTCTCACAGGCCACCTACACCTAGGGTGCGAACTTCTCACAGTTTTCTCCATAAATAGAGTGCGAACCTGTTTTCAAGCTTGGAAAATAGAAGAGGTATTGAGGGTTCTAGAAGGGAATATTCTAGAAAATGAGTTGGCATTTGTATGGTTGTCATTTTACTGACTTCTCAGATTTGATGGGATCATCCTCATCCATGTAACCATCTCTCCTTCTCCTATATATTGAAAGGTTTCTCCTGGAAAAGGTTAAGCAAGATTGAATGAAGAATTGATGTAAGAATTGTGTGAAGAACCCTATTTGGATAGAAGCTTGAAGGATCTAGTTGGTCTATCAAGAGGAATTGGATCTTCTTCATGTAAGTACAGAGAAAGTGTGTGTGTTGGAACTGAGAGTCCCTGGAAGGAATCTTGTGACATCAAGGCGATCAGGGTGTATCTTCTACTTTCAATTAATATGATACAATGACATGTCCCTTTCCCATAAAGTCACTCTTACTTTATTGTGTAATTCCTTGATCATATGCATAAGTTGACGTTGAATACATTTTTCTATATTCACTTCGGTCAGTTTGTGTTGTATTGGTACTGACCTCATGAGAGCACTAGAGTGAAGTAGGAGAAATAAAGACCTAAGGAAGCGATATAAAGGTATGCCACTTATTCCTCCTTACCAGCAGATTCAATGATCACAACTTAGGGAAAGAGTCATGTCCTGTCCTGTTTTGTTCTAGATCCATGTGGATCTAGGGAGATCTGTTAGTGTCCACACCTACCGTTTAGTCCAATAATAACTACTGATAATGTTTCACCCACAACCCTACACCATCGGATGACTCCACCAAGGAAGCGATCTCCATGTCAGCTAAAAGTGTCGATTGTCATACGACATCAAGCCCTTCAAAGATGATGTATTATGTGATGTTGTTCCTCTCTAAGTTTGTAATGTTCTTTTGGGACAACCTTATTTATGGAATTGTTATGATGTATATGATTCTAGGCCTCATAGTGTTATTATTACTTTGAATAATAAATTGTGAGCCAATCCCTTGTATTGCTATTTCCTTGATCTCTTCCAAGAAATGTACGAAGGTAAGCTCTCAGACCGAGAAATTTGTCTTCTTTGTGATTCTCTCTCAGAGTGAGCAAAAGATTTCAGCCACATCCAAGGCCTTCGTGGCCAATATCTCCACACAAAAAAATCAGACAAGGTTGTGGAAGAATACTCATATGTCTTCTCCTCTCCTACCGGGGTACCTTTGCACTACCATTTCAAGCATCCCATCAATTTGACCCCAAGTGCACTGCTACCCAATGGGTCAGTCGACAACCTCTCTCTGTTAGAAAATGAGGAGATCAATAGACAGATCTAAGAACTTCTCCACAAGGGGCACATACGTCCCAACTCATTGACTTGTGGGAGCCCAATCGTGCTAGTGCAGAAGAAAGATGGGACCTGGTGACTCTGCATTGATTACTAGGTCTTAAATAAAATCAGAGTCTAAAACCGATACCCAATTCCCAAAATCGATGACCTCCTTGATCATCTCACAGGGGCCAAATGCTTCAGTAATATTGATCTGAAGTCTGGCTACCACCAGATCCCAATAGAATAGATAGATGTATGGAAGACCATCTTCAAGTCAAAAGAAGGTCTTTTTGATTGGTTGGTCATGCCCTTTGGTTTGACAAATTCTCCAACAACTTTTATGAGGATGATGGATGATATTCTATGACCTTTCACCAATACTTTTGTAGTGGTGTATCTATATGACATCCTCATATACATAAAGACTTTGGAGGAGCACTTGCAACATATTCAATAGGTTCTTCACACCATACAAGATCAAAAACTATATTCAAACTTGGAAAAATGATCCTTCAGCATGGACATGGTCCATTACTTAGGCTACATAGTTGATCAACATGGTGTGCATGTGGATCTAGCTAAGATCTAGGTCATTCGTGACTGGCTAGCCCCAACCACACTCATTGAACTTCGTGGCTTCTTGGGCCTCACCAATTTCTGTCATAGGTTCATGTTGGGATTCTTTCATATCGCATGGGCCCTCAGCCAAGTAACTAGAGGTGGAGGTAAAGAAAAATTTGTGTGGGGTCTATCCCAACAACAAGCCTTATATGAATTGAAGAATAGTTTGTTCTGATCCCTAGTACTTTCATTACCAAACCTACAACATCCCTTTGAGATCAAGACCTATGCTTTGGACTATGTTGTGGGCATCCTTCTAACTCAACATGACCACCCCATGGAATATCATAGTGAGACACTGTCATATGTTGTTCGTAAGTACCCTACTTATGAAAAAGAAATGTATTCCATTGTGAAAGCCTGCTGCCAGTGGAGACATTACATTCTTGGGAAGGAGACAATCATCCACACTGATCACAAGCCACTACAGTTCATGCAGACCCAAGGAAAATTGCAGAATGACCGCCATCAAAAGTGGTCCATGTACTTACAACAGTTCCACCTCAACATCAAGTATAAAATAGGAAGCACCAACTGAGTTTTTGATTGCATCAACTGACTTCCAGTCGCGACACTCACCATGGTTCTAGAATATTTCTACCATGAAACCTCCAGATGGACCCACCTCTACGAGACAAACCATGACTTCTCCACCACCTACCAAATGTTGGGTGTGAACTCAGTGGTTGCTAAGTTCCATCTTCAATATGGGTTGTTGTGTCATTTGGTCCATATTTACATTCCATCAAGCGAGCACGAGAAGATGATTTGGGAATCTCACTACATTCAAGTGGCAGTACACTTTGGCACTGAAAAGACAGTCACAGTGCTGCATAAACATTTCTACTGGCTGAAACTTCGGCAGGATGTTTACAATTATATTAGGTCCTACACCGCCTATGCTATTGCAAAACCAAGCAATAAGAAATAGGGCCTTTACACCCCTCTTCCTACTCTTGACAGGCTGTGGGAATCCATATCAATGGACTACATGTTGGGCCTCCTATCCACCAAGAGGGGAAATGACTATTTTTTTGTGGTTGTTGATCGCTTTTCCAAGATGGTGATTCTAATCACCTACAAGAAGAACATCACAACATAAGTATTTCCAAGATCTTATTTGAATGAGTATGGGTACATTTTGGGATCCCAAAAACTCTTATCTTATACCATGACAGTCGGTTCCTCAACAAATTCTGGTTGAGCCTCTCATCATTTCTAAATACAAAGCTCACCAAATCCACTACCTTCCACCCCCAAACAAATGGCCAAACTGAGGTCGTCAATCAGATGATCATACATATCCTGCACATGTACAAATAAAAAAAACCCCGAACATGGGATGAGAGTCTTCCCTATGTCCAACATAGTTACAATTGAGCCCTGCATAGCTCAACTGGCCACAACCCCTTTTAGGTGGGGTTTGGATTCCAATCATTCGGCCCCATGGATGTTGCACTACCCTTGGTGACCACCTCAGCCGAATCCTCCCCTACTCCACCAGAAGCTGAAAAATCCACCTAGTTCATTGAGTGGATCTATCATATCTGCCAATAGGTTTAGGATATTCTACAAAATTCTAATTCCAAGTATAAGCATCGACATTATCAACATTGGGTGCCACATAAGTTTCAAGTGGCAGACAAAGTTTGGTTGCACTTGCAGAAAGAATTCTTTACATGACCCCATAAGAAGCTTAGCCCACTCCATTATGGGTCGTACAACATCACCAAGGTTTTGGGTGACAATTATTTTGAGCTCAACATTCCCCCTTTCCTTGGCCTGCACCTAGTCTTCAATGTGGCTCTCCTTTGGCCATATTTCCCACCATTATTGGATAGCTCAGAGATAACATAACAGTTGAAACCAATAGAGCTCAACCCTGACTGCATGCAATAGGAATCCAATGATTATATTGAGGACATGCATATCAAGGTCACTCAATAACAAAGGATCCAACTTTATCGATTCGTCAAAGAAGGACAGCTCCTGCACCAAGGCAAGTGGCTCACTCGGGGCCAAATTCAGCAGAAATTTCCTCATCTAATTGGGGAAATCAACGCAATGGAGACCATTTCTTCCCAAGGAGGGAGGATTGATCCAGGTGGAAATCGGTGGCCACCCACCTATTCCAACTCGCTCAAAATAGTTTTCTAACAATTTTTGGCAATTTACTATTTTTAGCAGTTTTAACTTTCGAGGCCATTTTGAGGGCCTAAATGAAGGTTTTTTGGGATAGAGCTTCTCAATGATAACCAAATGCATGATTGAGACGCCAAAATTAATATCCTCGACGATACATTTCCAACAAGATATCATGCACCTAAAACGAAGATCATATACAAAAGTTACAACCCCAGGAAGTTGATGTACTGACTTACCCAAATAGGGCCCACATGACTTTTGGTGCTTCATCTCCTAGGGTTAGGTTTTTGGATCTCTATGGTTTTTGACATTCCTATTTATTGTAAAAAAGGGCCTTCAGAGCCTCATTGTAATCATCTTCTTGTGAATGAGTGCATTCGTCACATCTCTTCTTAGAGATTAGCCACCACCATTCCAACAATCTTGTTTTCCACTTCATTTTACAGTTTCAACTTATTTCATTATTGAATAGAAAACCAATTTTACTATATCTCTGTTATTCTGTGTTAAGCATATTTTAATAATTTGTATTCACTTCGTTCTTCTCATAAAATCCAGATCAGTTGGGCATGTAGTTGAGAGGTGTTCTTGTTATATGATCCATGTTAGAGGATCTGGTCGAGTATTAGTTGATCAATGACATGTTGCATACAATGCCAGGTTTACAGTGACAACTTGGATACAGTGATAGGTTTCTAGGTTATAGATTGATGTGACAGTGATAGTGGTAGTGATTGTGGTAGTGACAGTTGGTCTACACTTATTGTTTAGGGTGATAGGACATGGAAAGGAAAGGGGGTTGTAGCCTCCTTCTGGTTGGTGCCAAAGAATCATGGAGTTGGAGCTTCCTTCAGGTTGGAGCCTAATAACTAGGTGGTTGTAGACACCTTCAGGTTGGAGCCAGATAACTTAGGGGGTTGTAGCCTCTATTGGGCTCCACTTTTGGCATATTTTTCGTTACAAAAATGAATTCATCATAATACATTTTTCTCTCATTTCACCAATACTACATGCCTAATTGCATCATAAACCCTATTTAAACATTATCATTTGTCATTATATCTAGCGTGGTTAATACATTGTCTTTTCTACGTTTTTAATGATTAAAGAAGTTGTATCATGGTTTTATCGATGAAAGTTTAACAATATGTTTCTATGTATAAGAAATATTTTCCTACACATTCCCATACCATGTCCAATACCAAAAAATTCATCCAATACCAACATATTATATAGTCATCTGGTACCAACATAGTCATCCGGTACCAACACACTCTACAAGCATCCAGTACCAAATTATAGTTTGACATATTGGAATGCTTCTAGAGGAAAATCATGGACATGGGTTTTCTCCAGAGAGACGTCGTCATGAAAAAATTTGGGTCATAATTCACCCATATCTAATGTGTGTATCTCCTGATCAGGGGGAATGTTTCAGCCAAAATTAGTAAAAATTCTAGACAACCAACTTGCACCTTGATTTTCGTACAGATGCTATCAAATCTGAAAATTCTAAGATATGGGTTTTGTCCAGAAGGTAGAAAATTGAGTAAACACAAGAAATTTTTCTAAATCCAAATTGGTTTGGAAGATATGGGTGGATCTCCAACTTGAATCTACCCAAACTGATGAAAAACCCATATTTTTCTGATTTTGTTCTAAAATTTGTAAAATTAGTTTTAACCAAAATCTGAGTTTGGGGGATTTGGCTCTATTCTTTCCCCTTGTATTTCATGTATAATTAAGAGTCTTATAGGGTTTATAAGGCGATCCATTATCATTCATCATTAAAATATAGATAACTCTATGTGATCTTCTTAGTGTAATTTCTGAATTTGATGAAATAAGAGAGATGAAGTCTTTGTGCACATGAGCATTCAAGGGTATTGGTTTTCTTGTGGAAGAAATTACTAGTTGGGAAGGGCCCATCAACATGGTAAGATTGTTGTTGTTTGTATGTTGGTTAGTTAACATTTTTTATTTTTTATTATTTTCTGTATTGTTTCAATTTGCTTAATAGATTAGAATTCAATTAACTGCATTTCTAGATTTCCAATTTAGTCTTCTGAATTTGAATTTAGCAAAGCAAATAAATTTGATTAGACACTCGGGATAACTTCTCATTTGTGAGAAATTCCATTTCATTTATGCAATTTTATTTATTTTTCCATTGTTTTTTTGTTACTCTGTTTTACATTCATCAACATTCTTTCCATTAATAAAATATATGTCCTTTGTCAATTAAGTACATTCATATCAGATTTGAAATTGATTGAAGAGGGTATTGCACCTCATCCCATAATTGATTCTTTATGAAATATATTTGCCTTTAAGTCATTCATCTAAACCATGGAGAATCAAATTCACTTTCTGTCCATTCTTTCATCTCTCTTTTGTTTCTTTCTATTTTAGGAAATTGTTTTCTTTACAAAGAATCATCCTATGCATATAGTCTTTAAATGTAGAATTAAACACCATATCTCTCCTCATTCATCTTCTTGAATCTTCATTGTCTGCTTGTTTAAGTTTTTCATTCTTAAATTTAGAGTTTAGAGTATATTTGCAACATATTTTATTTCATCATTGTTTCATGTGGATGGCATGCTGACTTGAAGAATGATTCCTGAGATAAAAACTTGATTGCATTTTTTTGAGTTATTGTGAGTTTCATTTGTAGATTGCTTTGTTACTTTAATTTCCTTTTGATTTAATTTATTTTTGTGTTATTTCATTTTATTTTTGTGTAGATTAATGACCTTATATTTCTTGTTCCTTGTGTTACTGCACTCAGATTTCAACTCTTTTTTATTTCCTGCACTCAGATTTCAACTATGTTTTGTCCCTGCACCTAGATTTCAACTCTGTTATATTCCTCCACTGCACTTCATTCCCACACTTGTTTAGATTTTCAGTATTGCATGTTTCTTGCACTTGGTTTTATTTCCTGTACCTTGGCTTCCTGCACTTTAATTTTATTTTATTTACTTAATCACCAAAGGGAATATTAAAGTCCTAACTCGTGAGGTATGACCTTCTCGTAATGGGTTTCAACCTAAGGTGTTAGTTTATTTCCCGTCAATTGAATTCATTTTTTTTTCGTTTATTGCATTAAAGTGTTCTTGTTGGCTTTAGATTGGGCAAGACTAGGCTTCAATCCTACATTTCCTATGCTTGCACCTCTAAGTCTATGCTCTCTGGTTGACAATTTAATGTTGGGAATTAATAATACATATATTTAGCCCCACATTTTTTCCATCATTGTCGGGGAGGTGCTAAATGGATTAGAGCATAGGTAGGTTGCTTTTAAATTAAATAGATTGGGGAAGAGAAATAGTAAGACAAAAGGAAAGAACCTGCGCAACCACTATAGTGAGTTTCTCCAAATCTTTGATTGTTCCTTTCATGCAAGTGTGTTTCTTTTCATGCAAGTGTGGTGTAATTTTAAGGATGACCTAAGGGGTCGCTCCAAAGTTAGGTTTTCCTCTTCCTTTAAATAGTTAGAATTTGTGTTTTATTACTATTATCCCTTTTTATTTTATATGAGTAGAGAAGATAACTTGTGTGAAAACATAACTTGGTGACAACAACATTCTAGTAGCAAAGTGGAAATTAGGGTACATGATCAGTTTGTTTGTATTTTCTTTAAGTGTGATTATTTTTCAGTTCTTCAATATTTTTAAGGTTTTCTTTTAGAGATGTAAGATACCTCACACACTAACCCCTATGCAATACATGGCCTACCAACTAGAAAAAGAAGGATTCTTAAGAGTCCATTGAAAAAAAGATGAAATGATACTCCAAAAACTTTCTCAAATCTTGATAATGGCTGGGATCTCTTCATCTCATGAAGATAAAATATTAGCATCAATCAAGAACATACTTGAACTCTAGGAAGTGATAAACAACCGTGAGCCGCATCTAGAATCTCCCCTTGATCATCCTTGCGAATTTACAGAGGATATTAGACAACTATCGGATACATGTATTATTCCAGATATAAAATAGTATGCATAACATAAATATTTTAGCTAGAAATGGCAGAACACCAATGATATAACTAGAACAATACCAGAATAACACCAGAAAGAGCACCTTGATTAGTGATAACAATGTCCACTTTCCTCTTCGAGGGGGAAACCTCCAACATAGTATAGATCTATTCCAATAATATACAAGACACAAATTCTCATACCCTCTACTCCTATTTATAATAAATATTTATATCCAAAAGAACAATCTAAAAGAAGATCCTTCTAGAAGTGGAAGCTTATATTAGGTCTTCTTACATTTGAATTATTCTTCCTTATTTCTAGGACTTATTAATATTGTGCTTTATTACATGGAAATATATTGTTCTACCTATGTGATGGGTTAAGTAGGTTAGGTCCCTAACATGTCCCCCCCCTTAAAAACAACCTTTTCCTCAAGGCTTGAGATGAGGAAATTGCTACATAATGGTAGTTCGTTCCCAAGTGGCATATGTGTTTTCCTGATTATTTTCCTGATTCAAAGGTTTTTTTTTTTCAACCATGTCTATACCCCATGAATACTTTACACCCCATAATATTGTATGCCCCTCCACACAGGGGAGTTGCAAGGGGGGGATTTCCCCCCCTGCAGGGTCCGGGGGTAAGAAGGACCCTGATTGAAAATTTTCCTTGTAAATGTATATTGTATTTTCATAGTAAATCTAGATCGTTCATTATAAGGTTGCAGATATGATGGTAGAAGTTATGTTAGGGTTTAATTCCCTTATAAGGGAACTCTCTTTTATGAGGGAAATTTATTGAGGTTATGTATCATTGCGAATATTGTATTATGAGAGAGGAGACTCTAAGAGAAAGAAGAGGAAGTTACAATGGGTCTGTTGTAGGTTGTATCCATTCATTTGCTGGAGAATAAAAAGGAAGGACTTGGAAATTTATTTGGTGGATGTAGCCCACACTGGGTGAACCACGTATATCTATGTCTCTATTGTATTGTATATCTTCTGTGTTTTATTTCAGCATTTGTTTTTATTTTATTTCTCCACGATCATGTTTTTCCAACAACTAATATCAGAGTGAAAGGTAACTCGCAAGAAAAGAGGGTTCTTGGTTCGAGTGGGAGGAATGGCGGAAGATGGACAGTTTAGGGGAGAGAAATTTAAAGACCAAATTACCAGTTATGGAGGATGCAGATGGAATATTATTTATATCAGAAGGATCTGTTCCTACCATTGGGTGGAATAGAAAAGAAGCCAAAAACCATGAAGGATGAAGAATTGGAGGTTCTTGATAGAAAGGCACTAGGAATGATACGACTAATCCTGGTAACGTTGGTGGATTTCAATATTTTGAAAGGAAATACAATGAAGGAGTTGATGGACGCATTGGATAAACTGTATGAAAAACCCTCGAGGTCCAATACGGTATTTATAATGAAGATATTATTTAATATGAAGATGTTAGAAGGTGGTTTTGTTGCGTATCATTTAAATGAATTTAATATGGTTACTAATCAACTAAGTTCTGTAAAAGTGGACTTTGATGATGAGTTCAGGGCTCTTCTAATATTGTGCTCATTGCCAGAAAGTTGGAATGTCTTGGTCATGGTTGTAAGTAACTATGTCTTTGGTTCAAACACTTTATAATTTGATGATGTTGTTGGTGTTATCCTTAGTGAGGAAATGTGATGGAAAAGAACAGGTGAGACATCAAGTAATGTGTTAAACATGAAGAACTGGGAAAGACAAAATGATAGAGGAAAGGGATTAGGGAACCATAGGAATTATAGGAAGGGTATATCCAAATCTAGACTGGGAAAGATAGAGTGCTGGAATTGTGGGAAGAAAGGACATCTGAAGAAAGACTACAGATATCCAAAGAAACAAAGAGATGGACAACATGAAAAAAATCAAGAAGTAAATGTAAAAGGTGATGTGTCACAAGATGTTTTGATTCTTTCCGTAGATAATATTTCTGAGTCTTGGGTAGTAGATTCAGGGGCTTCATTTCATGCCACACCCCATATGAAACATTTTCTAGATTATGTTCAAGGTGATTTTGGATAGGTTCATTTGGGTGATGATGCATCACGCAAAATTGTTGGAATGGGAAAGGTAAAAATAAAGCAAAGGAATGGAAACCAATGGTTGTTGAAAGAGGAAAGACATGTTCTAGATCTAAGGAAAAATATAATTTCAATAGGGCAGTCGGAAGTGAAGGTTGTATATCCATATTTATAGATAAGGTGTGTAAGGTCACCAAAGGATCATTGGTGATAGCAAAAGGAGAGAAGGTAGGCACATTGTATTTATGTACTGGTAATATTGAATATTCTATCTCTTTAGCTTCTAGAGGAGTGGATACAACACTGTGGCATCATAGTATTGGACACATGAGTGAGAAGGGGATGCATATACTTCACAAAAACATTTTGTTTCCATATCTTAAACAAATTGATTTGGATTTTTGTGAGCATTGTGTTTATGGAAAAAAGAAGAGAGTTTGATTTCTCAGAGTCAGAAAAGAAAAGAAGAGTAAAAGGTTAGAGCTTGTGAATACATATGTATGGGGATGAAATCAGGTATCATCTATTGGTGGCTCTCATTACTATGTTACTTTTATTGATGATGCAACTAGAAAAACTTGGGTTTATTGCATTTGAAAAAAATATGATGTTTTTGATACTTTTAAGAAATGGAAACCTTTGGTTGAGAATGAGATAGGAAAAAGGTTGAAGTGTCTCAAATTAGACAATGGAGATGAATATTGTATCAAGGAGTTTGATGATTACTGTTCATACCATGGGATTCATAGAGAGAATATAGTTTCAGGAACACCACAAGAAAATTGTGTGTTAGAAAGGATGAATAGGACAATCATGGAGCGTGCAAGGAGTATGATATTGCATGTTGGTTTTCCCTTACAATTCTGGGCAGATGTTGTAGATATTGTTGTTTACTTAATAAAAATAGGAACTTTAATCTCTTTGGATGGTGGAATTCCAGAAGAGGCATGAACGGGTAAAAAGGTAAACTATTCTTTTTTGAAGACTTTTTGTTGTGAAGAATTTGTTTATATTGATAAAGAAAATAGAACAAAGATTGAGGCAAAATCCAAGAAGCATACATTTATTAGATACAATGTTAATGATTTTGGTTATGTCTTATGGGATTATGAAAATAAAAAAATCATTAGGAGTAGATATGTCATATTCAATGAGAAGATCATGTATAAAGATCAGTTGCAGGGAAAGAAACAGGAAAAATAAAAACTAGAATAGACAGTGCTTGATGAGATCACTGAAAACGAAATTCCAAAGGTACCAGAAAATCAAAATTTACAACAACGGGAGAAACATGTAGCTCAAATTCCTGCAAGTGTTGTTAGAATATCTATCAGGTTAAGTAGACTCCCTGAACGATACTCTCCTTCATTGTATTATTTATTGTTGATTGATTCTGCTGAACCGAATGTTATAAAGAGGCAATGCTGGTAGACCCTAAAAAGAAGTGGGAGAAAGCATGAAAGAAGAAATGGTTTCTCTGAAAAATAACTAGACTTGGGATTTGGTTCATTTTCCTACAGGAAATTGAGCATTGCAGAATAAATGGGTTTACAAGTTGAAGGAAGAAGATGGAGGCAAAAAGTAGTATAAGGATAGACTTGTTGTAAAGGGGTTTGCACAAAAGAAAGGTATATATTTCGATGAAATATTTTCTCATGTTGTTAAAATGACTTCAATTAGGACTATTTTAAGTCTTGTGGTAGTAGAATATTTTCATCTTAAATAGTTAGATGTAAAAACAACTTTTCTCCATGGGGATTTGTAGGAAGAGATTTATATGCAACTGTCACAGGGGTATGAGGTCAAATGGAAGGAAAATTTGGTACGCAGGTTGAAGAATAGCTTGTATGGACTAAATCAAGCTCAAAGGCAGTGGTATTTGAAGTTTGATAGGTTTATGAAAAAACAAGGTTATAGTAGATGTCATTCTGATCACTGTAATTATTTTAAAAGGCTAGAAAATGGAAGCTATATTATCTTGCTATGGTATGTAGATGACATGATTGTTGCAGGTTCTAGTATGAAGGATATAAATGTTCTCAAGAAGAAATTATCTAATTCATTTGCAATGAAGGATTTGGGTGTTGCAAAGAAAATCCTTGGTATGAGAATAACAAGAGACAAGAAAAATCACAAATTGACATTGTCTCAGGGTGATTACATAGAGAAGGTGTTGGAGAGGTTTAGAATGAAGAATGAAAAACCCGTTAGTACACCACTGGCGAACCATTTCAAATTAACCAAGGAAATGTGTCCCAAGACACAAGAGGAGATAGAATACATGTCCAGGGTCCCTTATTCATCAACAATTGGTAGCTCGATGTATGCGATGGCTTGCAAAAGACCAAAAATTGCACATGTAGTGGGAGTTGTGAGTAGGCATATGAACAATCCAGGTAAAGAACATTGGGATGTAGTAAAGTGGATTCTCAGGTATTTGAAAGGTACTGCTACTCATGCATTATGTTTTGGAGGTTCATGAACTATTCTATAGGGATATGTTGATTCAAATATGGCAGGTGATAAAGATAGCAGGAGGAACGCCATAGGCTGTGTTTTTATTGTAGGTGGAATAACAATAAGTTGGATTTCAAAACTACAAAATTTTGTTGCAATTTCAACAATAGAGGAAGAGTATTTTGCTACTACATAGGCTAGTAAAGAGGTGATTTGGTTACATAGGTTTATGGAGGAATTGGGAAAGAAGCAAGAGAAAAACATGTTGTATTGTGAAAATGATGTTGACGATTAAAATCACAATGATTAATTCCACCCGCAAAGTATTGCTAAAGCCCTATTATTTATCTATGCTAATAATATAATATTAGTAGGTGAGACCCCCTTGTAGACTGGAGACTCAAAGATAGACATATCACACATTTTTGTTTTGTTGTTTTGATGATGCATACACAATCCTACATGGTTGACAATGCAGTCTTGGTTTCAGTTTTGACATAGTAACAGGTGGATGATGCATTTCATGGAATGCTTCTACGATTCAAGCATTGTTTTTGTTATGATGGGAATGTATTTATAGTTTATATAATTTAATCGTATAACTAATCATTGTGATCGACTACCTAGCCACATATATACAAGAGATATGTTAGTGATAACATAATCAAAACAAAGGAAGAAAACCTATGAAAAAATTCTTAAAAGAAAAGAAGTTATGTTTGAGGCATGTTAAGGGTTATATGCAAATGGAAAAGTTAAGTGATGTTAGTATTAATCCTAACTATTATGCTATGGTTGGTTAGTGGCTATGCAATTTTCATTAGAATGACTTGGGCACATATAGCATTGAAAATATGTGATATGGTACAGAATGATGGAAAAGGTTAAATGTTAGTGGGTGGCACATTGGGCAAGGGATATCATTGCAGATTTCAATTGTTTGGGCATTGAATACATGGTTTATTGAATTGGTGAATGTTTAGTTGTCTTGTACTTCGAATTGAATAGGATAGGAGATGGAAGTGACATGAAATAAATGCACGTCACTCCATACTCCCCCATTGGTCATCACCCTAGCATTGTTCCTTGTTGAATTTTTTGTCTGTTGGTGGTTAAACTTCACATTTTAGGCTCTTTGGAAGAAGAAAGCTCGACCAACTTGTCCTTTTGAGCATTTTGTTACAGGTATGGTTCTTTTCCTCCCCATCCATGAAATAATCTTTGTGTATGAACAAACAATGGCTCAGTAATGCTTGGATTCATGTGTTACTGATAATTTCAACTGTGTAAATGCGTGTTATTTCTCTCTGTGATGACTGTAATTGTTTTGTATTGCAAGCAAAAGAATTGGGTTTTGTTTAATTTGTGCATTAACTGGTTGCTTCATTAGTTTAATAAGTGAATGTGGTATATATCGCTCTGTATTAATGGTGGAGGGTTTTGTTTTGTGTATTATCGTTGGTTGTTCCTTCACAATCATGAGTGTAACCCTTATCTAGCTACATTCAGAGTGTCATTTCAGTTTTTGTGTAATTTCTTCATACCAGATTCATGGTCGTGGGCTCATTCTAATTTCCCTTTCACCAAAGTATCCCAAGATCTAGTATTTGGGTGGCCATAACATTATTATGTATTGTATGGTTGTGGGGTGATTTAAGTTATACCTCAACATTATGTGTCCTCAATGGTATTGTTGTCAAATGGTTTAGATCTTAAGGAAGTGGAAAGAGAGGTTATATCTATGTGTGGTATTTGAATAACTGCCACTATTCAATTAACTTTTCCTCTCCTCTGCAAGCGTGAAACACACTATGAGCACTGGATATTTCTACCCTACCCATTGTTTCTTCCCTCGGTGGCTAATTGTTGGTTCCATTACCCAGACTAGGAGTGATAAAAAAACTTTGTGGCTTACTGTTGTGTCTATATTGAAAGTTATTTTACCTATGGTTGATAAGTATTTGAATACCTCCATTTCTCTATGATATTGTTAAAAGATGAACATGCTCTTGATTGTCACCTTGTATTTGTTTTCAACAAAGCCCGATTTTAATCTCTAGTTGTCCTTGCTCCCTTCGGGCATCTTCTTGGTTGTCAAATATGAGTTATCAGTGGAATGGCAATGAAGGTTTCTTGTCGAGTCTTTGTATCATATTTTTATGATAAAGTTGGTTGAACAGTTACAATGGGAATGTGAAATTATATATAGTCGAGGGTTGTCTTCTTTTCGTTATTATTTCACTCATTGTGTTTTTACAGTGTGGCCTTGATCAGGATTGGAAACACCTGTGTGTTTTTCTAGTCCCGATCAAGGTTGTGGATAATTGTAAAAATGGTGCCTGTGTGTAATTGGCTATGTTCACCTCGTATATATTATTGGATAATAATAAAGATTATCAGTGGCTATATCAATAGTGAATAGGCTCAGGTTTTATGTTGATTGTAGTTTCATTGCAACACCTTATTGATTAATATGATGAAGACTGTATGTAATTGGGCATATTTTGGAAGTTTTCTCATATTTAAAAAAGGGACCTGTGCATATTCTAATTGCGCAACAATTGTAAATTGGTAGACAGTGGATGTTTACTATTAGAGTGATGCATTATGGGATAGAGGTCGAATATATTGTTGTGTTTTTTTTTGAAAGGAAGGCAAAGAAATAAAATATCAGTGTTTTCTTAACAGGATTTTTGAAATGGAAGGTTTGTTTTGATTATGAGTATAATTTCACATACTGTTACAAATTGAGAGTTTCATGGAAATTTAAATGTTGAAACAACAAACAATTTGATACACAGTAATTGTTGGTATAGTGTTGGTGTTTTTTGGATTGATTTTAGTATAGAGTTATGATTATTGATTACTTAATTTGTTTTATGAATAGTATCCTTTAAATTCACTGCCATTCTCTCACTTTTTTGCACATTACGAATCCCCTCACATTCCTAGATTCACTTTGCATGCCCTGTTCTTAAAATTAAATTATAATTAAATGAAAAAATTGTATTATAGCAATTGAAGGATGACACAAAGATGAGTTATAGTTGATATGTTTTGTTATTGCAATACAGTTGATTGTTTGATGATTTGTTGAGTAGTAATAATGATCTACTCCCTTTCATTTTATCACTTTTCGCTCAATACAACCCCTCATATATCCCATAACTCTTATTCACGCCTTGCTCATTGACAAGTATTAAACGATTTTTACGGATTGGATTGCATGAGTCCGATGTGTTGCTGATCCAAACTTTGTTTCATATTTAAAGAGATGTCATGTATGGTTTTCTTAAGAAGTTAGTTGCTAATAAAAACTGCATACATGAATGATCTTCCTCAATAGAGGAATACGTGGCCAGAATAACAAGGGAAAAGGAAATTGGAACAGGTTCCCTAGAAGGCCAAGGTTTTCAATACATTTTGAAGCAGATCCACAAGAGTTGAACCAACTCTTCCAGGTTGGATTTTTCAACTGGATTGGATAAGGGGTAGTCCAACCTAGGCCATAAATGCCTCCTTTCCAAACCCAACATTTACTTGGTATCCCAATACCCCCTCATGTCTCATTACAACCTGAAGTCCCTGAAAATGACGTATGGAAAAAGATTTCCCACCCAACAGTCTCCCAACATCATGGCTGGCCCAATTTGTCTCTACCTGCTCCTCCTCCACTAGTTAACCCAATTTTCCAAGTTTCCCCTACACACTCACCTGTATAGTCTTCCCACGCAAGAAAGAGGCTCAAAAACGAAGCCCACCATGCACATGATAAAGGAAATGTTGTTGTTGCCCCCTCCTCTCCCTCAAGTGATTCTGCCAAATCCCTTTCATCCCCCATGCACTTGAGAGACAATTTCTCTCATGTTATCAGTGAGATCATGCTTAAAGGCTCCACACAACCTAAGGTTAATTTAGAGAAATCAAAGGGAGATAGTAGAAACAAAGGGAAAATTTCCTCCCAAAGTGGAAAATATGGTTTTTTAGTGTATTTATTTATTGATTGTTGAGAACAGTTGAGTGCTGAAGTTTTTGGACATCACATTATTTTTGGATATTTTGGATGTTATATTTTTGGATATGGTTTGAAATATCATTGATGTTAATTTTCAAATTATAAGAATGATGATGGGATCCACAAGGAGGAATGTGTTTGATTGAATGACTAGTTGTGTTTATTTTTGTTAAGAAACTAAAGGGAGTCACAAGGGGTCCCACCTACTAGTTATTATTTATTAAAGACCCTTATTATTATTATTATTATATTAATTCTTCCCCTAAACCAAAAGTTAGTTGAGTTTTATTTAACTTAACTAAAAGAGGTAGTTTAACTACTTCAACTAATTTTGATTGCTTAAAAGAAAAAAGAAAAGGAGGAACATGAGGAGAATAGAAGTAGAAAGCATACTAAGGTCTGCTCTTGAGTTTTATTGAGATATTTCATTTTTCATTCATTCTTTAATTCATTGAAAGCCTAATTATCGTTTATGACAACAAGGTCCTATTGTAGACAACAAGATTCAAGGCTGAATTACATCATTTAGACACTTGTTTTTCAGAGGTGTTGATCTATCTTTGATATTCTGTGTAGACTTGTCTATTTATGAATTAAATTTCATGACTGATAAAGGATATTGTGCAGAGTCAAGTGGGAAACAATCTGTGGAAAAATGATCCATATTTTAATGTTCAATTTTTTACTTTCTATCAGAAGTCCTTTTGTATGGTTTTCATCGAGGACATCTAAGTTTAACTTTGGTCTAAAATTCCTCATGGATTTTTGTAAAGAGAACGATTCTTTTGATTTATTGGCATGAAATAAGAGATTGCTATTCTGTCTCTTTTGTGTTAAATCATGACTTGATATTTTTTCTTTTTTCTCCACATTTAATTTTCCATATGTTATATTCATAAAATTATATAAATACATTGAATTTTACAACAAACTTTTATTATAAAAAATCAGCCTAAGCCCTTGTACCTAATACTTGTGGATTAGGAAACAAATTTTGAGGATATAAACATAGGGTGATATTCTCGAATATCTTTCCTTAGCCAAGCAAGATCTGGAAATGCTTGAGTATGATTATTTCATATCTTTTTCTTAATATTTATTTGGCAACCATACTAGGGAGATCTTCCATATCTCTCCGGTTGATTTGTATGCTTGATTATCATTGAATATATCTACTTTTTCTCATATTGATTATTTGACTGTTTCATTTCTTAAAGATTGTTCCTATTGCAAGGAAGCCTAATATTGAGCCCGATCTTCAAGATTAGACCAACATTGCTTTTAAATTATTTAATACCATCTTAGACACTGCTAGTACCCGGGTTGAGCTTAATCACTCATGGGTAGCAATTGAACAAGACATAAGTGCCCAAGAGCATTGGTAAGCTAGGAAAAGACAGCTTAGGAATCAACCATAACTTTCTTTTTCCTTCAATTTTGATCTTATTTTCATGTCCTTAGACCTCATTTTTCTAGGAGAAGAATAGGTTTATCATCAAAAATCAATCCTATTGCTTAAATAGGAAGAAGGAACGTTTTGTTATCAACCCAACAAAGTACTCTAAGGAGAACCTTGTTTGATTCATCTAATTCTTCTTTCTCTCCCTTACCTATCCTTCATAAGATGGCATCTAGTGGTGGCTCTGGTGGCACCGAAGGTGGTTCTTCATCTCAATATTCAGCCTCGTCAATGATTGGTAGCTTGTATAGTCACCAAGTCCCTGTCCAATCTACCACAAACCCCACCAAAGTCATTAAAAAGTATGGGATTTTTTAGTTTGAAGAAGATGCTACAACCACCCCATGGTATGTTTCATCCCCTCTTAACCTGACACCTACTAATCGTCCACTTCTTAATTTCAAAGAGGATCTCCCTATGTTTGCAGGGAATAACACTATCACTAAGAATGAACACTTGGTGGCATTTTATATTGCCTGTCATAAAATAGGATCCAATGACAATGATACTTGTATTCAATTATTTGTGAATTCCCTTCAAGGGAAGACTGTGGATGATTTATTCAATACCTCTCCTAAGATTTTATCTACTTGGGAGGAGTTAGTCTATTGGTTCAAATATACTTATGGGCATTGAAAAATCCCAGCCGAGCAGTTACGGTAGTACAATAACATCGCTTATAAGGATGGTGAGACTATTAAGTCCTTCAACTTGCGCTTCACCAAGTTATACAATTGAATCCCTAAACTCATTCGACCTCAGAACCAAGCCACGTTCATGCATTATTATAATGCATTACCTTCCCCTTATTAGGCTTGAAGAAAAGGCCATTGATAACCTTGGTTCCACTCTGCATACTTGTTTAGATTATTGTTAAGCCCTAATATTGGCTCATTACCCCTTAATTGGGGCATATTACATTAGTAATGTTATTTTATTTATGTTGGATTTATTCCGTTAGTTGTAATTATACCTCCTAGTTTCCTATATATACCAAGGAGACATTTTCATTTGGAACCAT
>ML777162.1:509796-524474 GCA_009831015.1 Picea engelmannii
AATTGCACACCTCTCCAATAGGAGGGCACTCGGGATTTTTGAAAACCTACCATAGAGTCAAGAAGGATTTTTTTTGGGATGGCCTTAAAACTGATGTTCAAAGGTTTGTGGCATAATGTTTGGTTTTCCAACAAAATAAGGTGTAAACAATTAAGTCCCCGAGTCTTTTACAACCATTAGCCATCCCAAGTCAACACTGGGAGGAGGTTTCCATGGATTTCAACATAGGGTTACCAAAGTCTGAAGGAAAGAGTGTCATCATGGTGATTGTTGATAGACTGACCAAGTACACACACTTTTGTGCACTCTCTCATCCCTTCAAAGCTAGTGCAGTTTCCACCGCATTCATGGAGACAGTTCAAAATCTACATGATAGCCCAAAGATTATTGTAAGTGACAAAGATCCCATCTTCACTGGACATTTTTGGATATAATTATTTTCTTGTTTGGGTACTCAATTGGCTCATAGCTAATCCTATCATCCGCAATCTGATGGAAAAACTGAGATAGTGAACAAATTTCTGGAAGGATACCTTCGTTGCTTTGTCTCTGATAAACAAACACAATGGTTCAGATGGTTACCCTTGGTAGAATGGTGGTATAACAATTCCTT
The DNA here is from genome assembly GCA_009831015.1 of Picea engelmannii. NCBI lineage: Eukaryota > Viridiplantae > Streptophyta > Pinopsida > Pinales > Pinaceae > Picea > Picea engelmannii. The sequence continues at coordinate 510,410 of ML777162.1, forward strand.
TCATACTGCAACAAAAATGACACCATTTATGGAACTTTATGGATACCACCCTCCTTCCATCACTTCTTCTCTAAAATAAAAATCTAAGGTTCAAGAAGTGGAAGATCACATTGAGAATCAACAACAAGTTCTCCAAATCTTAAAGGATAACCTGACCATGGCACAAAATCACATGAAACAACAAGTAGATCAACATCGTAGTGAAAGAAGTTTTGAAGTAGTGGATTAGGTTTTTTTAAGACTACAACCATACAAACAAGTGTCCCTCAAGCAAGCCAAGAAGGATAATAAATTATCACCAAAGTACTATGGCCCTTATAAGGTGTTGCAAAAGATTGGTATTGTGGCATACAAATTGGAGTTGCCTGCATCTTCACAAGTACACCCAATTTTTCATGTTTCATGCTTAAAGAAGGTTATATGTGACAATATCTCAGTTCAAACTATATTGCCAGAACTTGACGAGGAAGGAAAAATCATATTGGATCCTGAAGACATCACTGACACAAGAATTCACCAACCGAGGAATAGATCCATTTTAGAGTATCTCATTAAATGGAGGAAACTACTGGCTGAAGATTCCACTTAGGAAGATGAGTATTTTATACAGAAGCATCCAGAGTTAGTCAAGCATTGCGGACAACACTTTTCTCAAGGGGAGGGGTATGTTAAGCCCTAATATTGGATCACTACCCCTTAATTGGGGCATATTACATTAATAATGTTATTTTATTTATGTTGGCTTTATTCCATTAGTTGTAATTATACCTCCTAGTCTCCTATATATACGAAGGATACATTTTCATTTGAAACCATCTTGTACTTGAACATTTAAGTGGGGTAAAAGGAGGTTTCCCCCTCAAAGAGGCTTATTATCTGAAATTATTTTTTTTTCAAGGCGTTGAGTACTTTTTCTGAGGTTTTTCTATGCTATATTGATATTTGGTTCTTAACAATTATGAAGAGCAACTTGAAAGAACATGTCTTCCTAAGGGAGACTCAGTTAAATAGACATACATGTCTTCCCTCTTACAACTTGTATAAGACATGAATAATCGAATGATAGTGTATGAGATAAAAGGAAATGCCTCCTCTCTTACTCCTCGACCTTCATCTTCTTCTACACCCCCCTTTAGAAATCCAAATGAAAATAATTTTCAGCCTAAAGCTATCATGCCTTGTAGTTGGTGTAAATTTTGCAAGGAATACCATGAGGAAAGTACATGTGATGTAAATACGAATTACAGAGATAAAATATTTGGTAAGAGACTTGAAACTACCATCGTTTTCCTATACTTTGCAGAGCCACAAGTTGCCATGATCATAAATACTAGGAATAAATCCTATGCTCCCAAAAGAAAATATGATCCTCCCCGCACTTCTTCTAGCCCAATATCATCCTCACCAGCTGCTACTGTTTAGGTTCCTAAGGCTACTGATAGTCAAGGAACTACCTCCTCTCTCCCCTCTTCCAAATACAACATTCTAAATCAGTTGGTCAACATCAAAGAAGATGCAACCCTTCTAGACTTGGTTGTCATCCCTAAACAACAAAAGCATCTAAAAAATTTCATGGAAGGAAAAGATTCCATTGTAGCCAACCTCTCTGAAGAGGTAGATGAAGAGGATTCATCTGTAAATAAATTAGGTGTACATATATTTAGATACCCTATAAAAAAATCCTTGTTTTATATTTCTGTAAAGATTATGGATAAGATTGCCTATTGTTACCTCATTGATGACAGTTCAGGCCCAAGTGTAATGTCAAAGATTATTGTGGAAGAGCTAGGCTTGTCTTGTACAAATGAAAATGCCAGAAGCATTCTCTCTTATAATAGTCTACAACAAATCACCATAGGTGAAATCAAGGACGTGACCTTGGTTTTTTTCACGCACCCTGAAATAAGGACGACCCTTAATATTCAGGTAATCGATATGTCAGTAAGTAAATACTCTATCATCTTAGGAAGAGATTGGAAATCTTTGACAGGTGGATACCTCTCACTTGATAGGACACACTTATCTATTCTTGAGAATGGTAAAAGCATCATAGTCCTCAAAGAGGGAATAATTTCACCTTACATAGAAAGTGTCCCAAAGCCTGATGTGAATTATATCGAGGTGGACTTAGGAGTGTATTCCATCTTTTCCAATGAGGATAACACTACTTTGGAACAAATAGACTTAGATGCCAGGATGTGGCATATACACTTTGATGGTTCATGCTCCAATGAAGGAAACATAACTGGTATTATCTTGTACTCCCCTATGGGTAAATTCATAACTTTTCCTATAGGTTAGAGTTTGCTTGCACAAAAATGTCATTACATTCCAAGAGTTATTTTTAGGAATTGAAAATTCCTATAATCTGGGTTGTGGTCACTTTACTGGTTTTGGGGATTCTGAGCTTTTTGTGAACCTTGTACATAACATATACTCTCCTAACAACAAGTTAATGAAACCCTACACCCAAACTATTTGGGCGCTTATCTCAAACCTGCTATCTTTCAACGTCACTCATGTTAAAAGGGAATTGAACTCAATGGTTGATCGGTTAGTTGTTTTTGCAGCCTCTCCTAATCGACAACTTCTGCCATAAAGACTTAATTGTACTTTTCAATCTCTGCATCATCCACATATCCCAGAGAAAATAGAATCATGGTAGGTCTTCCCTAATGATGAAAGCATTTGTGCTTTCATTCAAAATGAACCTTATAAGCCTAAGAAAATTATATAATCGGAAGATAACAAGATTCCTAAGGGTTTGACTCCTCTAGAAAGTTCATTTTCATCGAGTGATGTAGGAAACAAAGAGAAACATAAATAAGAGGAGTCTAAAAGGAAAGTGAGTGAAACTGTTTCCTTGAACATTGAAACACCTAAGTCTCGAAAGAATGTTAAAATAGGTTCCTAATGTTTTGATGAAGAAAAATTGAAGTTTTCCAGATTGCTTGGTGAATTTCAAGATGTTTTTGATTGGTCTTGTGAGGATATTTGTGTTTTCTATCCTACTCTTATACAACATGCCATTCCTATCAAGGAGGGAATAAAACCAGTTAGGAAAAAACAAAGACCCATTAAACCTGCGCTGAAAGAAACTATTCGAAAGGAGTTGGAAAAACTCTTGAAGGTTGGGATCATCTTCCCGGTTAAGTATTCATAATGGGTTTCTAATTTGGTTCTCGTTCGGAAAAAAATTGGTCAAATCAGATTATGTGTAAATTTTCGTGCAATGAATCGAGCTAGTATAAAAGATCACTTTCCTCTCCCTAATATGGAAATGATTTTGCAACAAGTTGCAGGGTCACATATGATGTCCTTACTTGATAGTTTTTCTAGTTACAATCAAATCAAGGTAAAAAGGGTAGATAAATATAAAACCATTTTATTACTCGTTGGGACACTTTTTCTTATGAACATATGCTTTTTGGCTTATCCAATGTAGGTGATACTTTTCAAAGAGATATGAAAATAGATTTTGATGATTTGATCCACAATATTATTCAGATATATCTTGATGACTTAATTGTGTACTCCAAAAATCGATCAGATCATTTTGGTCATCTTAAAAGAGTTCTCATGTGATGCAGGAAATTTGGCATTTCTTTAAATCCTTCTAAGTCTATTTTCGACATTACCAAGGGAAAGCTCCTTGGACACATTGTCTTCAACTCAGGAATAAGAATTGATCCTGAAAGGATTGTTGCTATCCTGAATCTGCATGCTCCCACTTCCAAGGAGGTTCAAGATTTTATGGGGATTATTAACTTTGTCCCTAGGTTGGTTATTGATTTTGATGTATTGGTCAAACCAAATCATAATCTTCTTCAGCAATATCGTTCCTTTTCTTGGATAGATGATGTTGAAAATGCTTTTGTAGGGATCAAGAAAGCAATCAGTTCTGCACTGGTTCTGGCGAAGATGGATTTTGAGAAGGAATTTATGATATATACTAATTCCACAGAGGAAGTAGTTTCTACTATCCTCGTGCAAGGTGATGACCAAGGTAACGAAAAACCAATGGCTTACATGAGTCAAAGATTATCTGATGATGAGTTTAAATATTCTTTTATTGAAAAACATGATTTCTCTCTTGTTAACGTTGTTGAGAAATTTTGCCACTTCATCTTAGGTAAGCATACATTGGTAAAAGTTTGTTTACCTGCTATCAAGTTTTTTCTCTCACAGAATTATCTTTCAGGGAATCTTGCACATTGACTTGCCAACATCCAAGAGCCAGGGATGATTTTAAGAATGGAAATTTATTTTAAAATGTAGAAACCTTGGTGAATCTTGGTAATCCTTCATATGTGAACTATAAATGTTTGACGATTGTTTTGTAAAAATATTCAAATTTATAAGGATTTTGTATAGTTTGTCTAAAATTTTGGCGATTTTTGAGGGAAAATAATTTTATCCTATAGAATTTGGGTGAATCATTTTTAGAATAACGAATCTTTTTTTGGGAAAAACCATGGGAAATTAGCCCATGAGCAAAATTTAGCCCCTAAAATCATCCCTGCCAAGAGCATGATTTAACTATCGTGACTTCCAACACCATCAAGGGATGTGACTTAGCCCTTCACTTAGCTCATCATGCTGAAACTAGTGAAGAAATTGATGAACAAAATAGTTCTCTATCAACACTATTCTACATTGATAATCAAATCCTTCCTGTGTTTGAACATCCTTGGTATAAGAATTTGGTTTACTATTTTCAAAATCAAAGATGTCCAGATAACTTAGACACTCATAAAAGAAGAAGGCTTCGTCTCGAATCTGTTAGATACATAATTATAGGAGACTTCTTGTTTAGAAGATCTTCTAATGCTATGTTTCTTCGTTGTGTAAACAATGAGGAAGAACATAAAAAGTTGTAAGAAACTCATGGTTCTTCAAATTCTGTTAATCATGTAGGAGCTCATTTTTCTTCTAAGACTATTGCTTTTAAGATTATCATAAAAGGATACTATTGGCCTTCAATATTTATTGACTCTTATGATTTTTCCAGATCTTGTGACAAGTGCCAAAAATTTGTTGGGAAAGAATGCCTTTCAACCATGCTGTTACAACCTATCCTCCCAGACTTTCCTTTTTAAAAATGGGGTTTGGACTTTATCGGTCCTATTAATCCTCTGTATTTATCATGAAAAGTCTTTATCTTGATAACCACATACTTTTTAACAAAATGGGTTGAAGTTGTCCTGCTTAAACATTCAACAAATGAGCAGGTGATTTCTTTCCTTGAAAATAATATTTTTTCCATATTTGGTCTTCCTTTGGAAATTATTACAAACAGTGGCCCCTCTTTTATTTTTTCTAAGTTGACCCAATTTTTAGAAACGTTGGGGGTTAAAAATTTTAGCTCATCATCTTATTAACCCCAAGGAAATGGGTAGGTTGAGTCTACAAACAAGAATCTAGTGAGAATTGTCAAAAGGCTCATCGAAGATAAGCCTCGTCAATGGCACACTCTCCTCGCTTACGCCCTTTGGGAAGATCGAACTACCACCAAGGTGAGCACTGATTGCACTCATTTCCATCTTGTTTATGGTCAAGAAGCCATTCTTCCTACTGATATGGAACTTTCTTCCTTAGGGTTAATGCTACATGTCGAAGAATTAAATTCTTCTAATGTTTCATAAAGAATGAATGCACTCCTATATTTAGAGGAGAAAAATACATTTTCCTTGGGTAATATAAAAAGAAGACAACAGATTGTTAAAAAATATTTCAACAAGAGTGTCAAAACTGTCAAATTTAAAATCAATGAGAAAGTATTGTTGTGGGATTTAGCTCATGCTGATGGGGGAAGACATTCAAAGTTTCAAAAATTATGGTTGGTTCCTTTCAAGATCACTTTTGTCTTGGGTGCAAATTCTTACATTCTAAAGTGTTTACAAGAGATAATGTTTTCTTACAACACTAGCAGTTCTCACTTAAAACATTACATGGAACCAACTTGAAGAGGTAACATTGTTTGGATTGTTCTGTATTTGAGTAGTTTTCAATTTTGCTTTCATTTTAGTAGTTTTCATTTCTATCAGTTCAATTCTTCTTGCATTTTAGTAGTTTTCATTTCTGCTATTTTCATTTCTGTCATTTGATTTCTGCTCACTCCAATTTTGTTGTTTCATTTATGTTATGACATTTCTTTCTTTTTTTTTCTTTTGATTTAAATTTTTGTCAAAACAAAATGTTGGATCATTTTTTCCACAACTACACTTCTGCAAAGTATTGTTAATCAATAAAAATCAATCTTACACGGCTGTTATGATGTTCCCCCTGAAGGCATCATTGAATTTGTTATATGCTTTCACTCTTGTTTTATGAGATAGTTGGTTGCATCCTACTTCTGATTTTTCGTTTCTTCATCCATTTCAAGATTTAAAAGAGAAATTTCAAAAAAACATTCTCCTTGAAGTGAAGTGCAAATTTTAGTTGAATGATTATGCTTACAGGGATAAACCCCCTCATACTTAACACTTTCCATGAGTTATTTCCAAATTCCCGGTCATTTTTCCATTAAATTTGTCACTTCCCCCTGTTGCATAATCATTCTAATTTATATATTTTTGATCTAATGTTACTTGGTCCGCGAAACCAGATACTCTGAGTTTTTAATCTGTTGGAAACATATTTCCCTGTGGAGTCACCAGTTTGTTGACGATTAAAATCATAACGATGAATTCCACCCACAAAGTATTGCTAAAGACCTATTATTTATCTATGCTAATAATATAATACTAGTAGGTGGGACCCCCTTGTATAATGGAGACTCAAATATAGACATATTGCACATTTTTCTGTTGTTGTTTTGATGATGCGTACACAATCCTACATGGTTGACAATGTTGTATTGGTTTCAGTTTTGACATAGTAACAGGTGGATGATGCATTTCATGGAATGCTTCTGTGATTCAAGATTTTTTTTTGTTATGATGGGCATGTATTTACATTTGCTATGGTTTAATCATATCACTAATCAACTGTGATCGACTACCTAGCCACATATATACAAGATATATGCTAGTGATAACATAATCAAAACAAAGGAAGAAAACCTATGAAAAAATTCTTAAAGGAAAATAAGTTATGCTTGAGCTATGTTAAGGGTTATATGCAAATGGAAAATTTAAGTGATGTTAGTATTAATCCTAACTATTATTCTATGGTTGGTTAGTGGCTATGCAATTTTAATTATATTGATTTGGGTGCATATACCATTGAAAATATGTGATATGGCATAGAATGATGGAAAAGGTTAAATGTTAGTGGGTGGCGCATTGGGCAAGGGATATCATCGTAGATTTCAATTGTTTGGGCATTGAATACATGGTTTAATGAATTGGTGAATGTTTGGTTGTCTTGTACTTTGAATTGAATAGGATAGGATATGGAAGCGATGTGCAATAAATGCATGCCACTGCATACTCCCCCATCGACCATCACCCTAGCATTGTTCCTTGTTTCATTTTCGTTCTGTTGGTGGTTAATCTCTGCATTTCAGGATCTTGGGAGAAACCTCGACCAACTAGTACTTTTAGGAATTTTGTTACAGGTATGGTTCTTTTCCTCCCCATCGATGAAATAATATCTGTGTATGAACAAAAAAAGTCTCAATAATTCTTGGATTCGTGTGTTCCTGAGAATTTCGACTATGTAAATGCTTGATATTTCTTTCTGTGATGACTTTAATTGTTTTGGATTGCAAGAAAAAGAATTGGATTTTATTTAATTTGTGCATTAACTAGTTTCTCTGTTGGTTTAATATCGCAGTGGGTCTCTATGGATAGTAAGTGAATGCGGTATATATCGCTCTGTATTAATGTTGGATGGTTTCATTCTGTGTATTATCGTTGGTTGTTCCTTCATAATCATGAGTGTAACCCTTATCTATTCGCATTCAGATTGCCATTTTTGTTTTTGTGTAATTTATTCATACCGGATTCATTTTCGTGGGTTCATTCTCATTTCCCTTTCACCAAATTATCCCAATATCCAGTCTTCGGGTGGCCATAACATTATTATGTACTATATGGTTGTGGGGTGATTTAAGTTATACCTTGGCATTATGCATCCTCACTGGTATTGTTTTTTAATGGTTCGTCTCTTAAGGAAGTGTACAAAGAGGTTATATCTCTGTGTGGTATTTGAATAAATGTCACTATTTAGTTAACTTCACCTCTCCTCTTCAAGCATGAAATGCACTATGAGCACTAGATTTTTCTACCCTACCCTTCGTTACTTTCCTCGGTGGATAACTGTTGGTTCCATTACCCAGACTGGGAGTGATAAAAATAATATGTGGCTTACTATTGTGTCTGTATCGAAAGGTATTTTACATGTGGTTGATAAGTCTCTAAAGACCTCCAGTTCTCTGTGCTATTGTTAAAATATGAGCACACTCTTGATTGTCACCATGTATTTGTTTTCAACAGAGCATGATTTTAATCTCCAACTGACCTTTCTCCCTTGGGGAATCTTCTTGGTTTTCCAATATGAGTTATCAGTAGAATAGTGATGGAGGTTTCTCATCGAGTCTTTGTCTCATATTTTTATGATAAAGTTGGTTGAACAGTTACAATGGGAAAGGGCAATTATATACAATCGAGGGTTGTATTATTTTCAGTATGATTTCAATCACTTTGTTTTTACAGTGTGGTCTTGATTGGAATTGGAAACACCTATGTGTTTTGCTAGGCCCGATCAAGGTTGTGGATAATGGTAAAAATGGTTCCTATGTGTAATTGGCTATGTTTGCCTCATATATATTATTGGATCATGATAAATATTATCAGTGGCTATATCAACATTGATTAGGATCGGGTTTTATGTTGATTGTGGTTTCGTTGCAACACCTTGTTGATTAATATGATGAAGATTGTGTGTAATCAAGCATATTTGGAAGTCTGTTTGTATTTAAAAAAGGTACTTGTGCATATTTTAATTGGGCAATGATTGTAAATTGGTAGATAGTGGATGTTTACTATTATAGTGATGGATTATGGGATATAGGTCAAACATATTGTTGTGTTCTTTTTTGAAAGGAAGGAAAATAAATAAATGATCAATGTTTTCTTAACAGGACTGTTGAAATGGAAGGTTTGTTTCAATTATGAGTATAATTTCACATACTATTACGAATTGAGAGATTATGGGAAATTTAAATGTTGAAACAACAAAAAATTTGATACACAGTAATTGTTGGTGTTTTTTTGGATTGATTTTAGTACAGCGTTATCATTATTGATTACTTAATTTTTTTTTATGAACAATATTTGTTAACGTCCCTGCCATTCTCTCACTTTTTCACACATTACGAATCCCATCAGATTTCCAAATTCACTTTTCACGCCCTATTCTTAAAATTAAATTAAAATTAAATGAAAAATCTATATTATAGAAATTGAAGGATGACACAAAGATGAGTTATAGTTGATATGTTTTTTTATTACAATACATTTGATTGTTTGATGATTTGTTGAGAAGTAATCATGATATACTCCCTTTCATTTTATCACTTTTTGCTCAATACAACCCCTCAGATATCCCAGAGCCCTTATTCACCCCCTGCTCATTGACAAGTATTAAATGATTTTTATGGATTGGATTGCATGAGTTTGATGTGTTGCTGAGCCAAATTGTGTTTCATATTTAAAGAGATGGCATGTATGGTTTGTTTAAGAAGATATTTACTAATAAACATTGTATATAAGAATGAGATTCTTTAGCAAAGGAAGCCATGGACAAAATAACATGGAAAGAGGAAATTGGAACATGGGATCTAGAAGGCCAAGGTTTTCGATACATTTTGATGCAGATCCACAAGAGTTGAACCAACTCTTCCAAGATGGATTTTTCAACTGGATTGGATAAGGGGTAGTCCAACCTAGGTTGGAAAGACATCCTTTCCAACCCCAACATGTCCCTAGTATCCCAATACCCCCTCATGTTTCATTACAGCCTGAAGTCCCTGAAAGTGACGGATGGCAAGAGATTGTCCACCCAACAGTCTCTCAACATTGTGGCTGGCCCAATTTGTCTCTACCTGCTCCTCCTCCATCGTTTAACCCAATTGTCCAAGTTTCCCCTGCACACTCACCTATATAGTCTTCCCACACAAGAAAAAGGCTCAAAACTTAAGCCCACCATGCACATGATAAAGGAAATGTTGTTGTTTCCCCCTCCTCTCCCTCAAGTGATTCTGCCAAATCCCTTTCATCCCCCATGCACTTGAGAGACAATTTCTCTCATGTTATCAGTGAGATCATGCCTAAAGTCTCCACACAGCCTAAGGCTAATTTAGAGAAATCAAAGGGAGATAGTAGAAACAAAGGGAAAATTTCCTCCCAAAGTGGAAAATATGGTTTTTGAGTGTATTTATTTATTGATTGTTGAGAACAGTTGACTGTTGAAGTTTTTGGACAACACACTATTTTTTGATATTTTGGATGTTATAATTTTGGATATGGTTTAAAATATCATTGATATTAATTTTCAAATTATGAGAATGATGATGGGAGCCACAAGGAGGAATGTGTTTGATTGATTGACTAGTTGTTTTTATTTTTGTTAAGAAATTAAAGGGAGTCACAAGGGTTCCCACCTACTAGTTATTATTTATTAAAGACCCTTATTATTATTATTATTACTATTATTATATTAATTCTTCCCCTAAACTAAAAGTTAGTTGAGTTTTAGTTATATTAACTAAAATAGGTAATTTAACTACTTCAACTAATTTTGATTGCTTAAAGGCAAAAAGAAAAGGAGGAACATGAGGAGAATAGAAGGAAAAAACATACTAAGGTCTTCTCTTGCATTTTATTGAGATACTTCAGTTTTCATTCATTCTTTAATTAATTGAAGGCCTAATTCTCTTTTATGAAAACATGGTCCTATTGTAGACAACAAGATTCAAGGCTGAATTAAATCATTCAGACACTTGTTTTTCAGAGGTGTTGATCTATCTTTGATAGTCTATGTAGACTTGTCTGTTTATGAATTAAATTTCATGAATGATAAAGGATATTGTGCATAGTAGAGTGGGCAACAATCTGTGGCAAGTTGATCCAGCTTTTAAAGTTCAGTTTTTTACTTTCTGTTAGAAGTCCTTTTGTATGGCTTTCATTGGGGACATCTAAGTTTGACTTTGGTCCAAACTTCCTGAGGGATTTTTGTAAAGAAAATGATTATTTTGATCTATTGGAATCAAATAAGAAATTTCTATTCTATCTCATCTATGTTAGATCATGACTTGTTTTTTTTTTTTTTCTCCACATTTAATTTTGCATATGTTATATTCATAAAATTATATAAATATTGGATTACTGAGAGGGGGGTGAATCAATAATAGCGTAGTTATAATCCTTTTTCTTCAAATGTTATATCAATGTAGAATTATTATCCAATAATGAGCAGTAAGAAATAAACAATCACACACATACACAATACACCAGTGTTTTACGTGGAAACCCAAATCAGGAGAAAACCACATAATGTTTTTTCTTATATGTCTTGAATAATTACATTTATTGGAAGCACCAACTTCCTTTGTTTTCCAGCTGCAACTGGAAGGAGGCTCCAACCCCCTAGTTTCTCAGGCTACAACCTGAAGGAAGCTCCAACTCCCCAATTATGTGGCTACAACCAGAAGGAGGCTACAACCCCCAATGTTCTCCGGCTACAACCGGAAGGTGGCTACAACCACCCGTCCTTGCCCCGTCCTGCCACCTTGAAGTAGAAGTAGAATGATGGAACCACTGTCACACTATCACTGTGAGATATACCACTATAAACCTCTACCAATAAATCTTAACAATGCATCAACCTGTACCTCAACCTGTAATCAACCTATACCATAAACAAGTGCATCAACCATGCACCAACCTGTAATCAACCTGTACCATAAACAAGTGCATCCAACCGTGTACCAAGTATGTACCAATAATGTGTCAACTACTCATCAACTATAACTCATCAATATGTACCAACATCATCAACTATACACCTCATGTATGTGTGTCAACTCATCAACTACTTGTCTCAACCATGTACTCAACATGTACCACAACCAAAATCCCTCATCAATTTCATCATACAAATTTGATTTTTAGCTTTGTAATAGACCTGGTGTATATGATAACATTCCTACAAATGTTCCTTAACTTTAAAAGCAAGAGACTAGCATTTTCATCAAACTTTTCCTTAGTCTCACATGCCTAGTTTTGGATTAGTCAACAACCCTAACTTGAAGTAATCATAACTTTGAGCCTGTAATGTATAAATATCTAAAACTTATACTCAATGTTATTCATTGTTTTTTATGAAACTCCTCCATGTTTCACTACTTGGAACCTCTCAGAAAAGTAGTTATAGCAAAAATGGCATACCTTGCTGAATTCTGGCTTATTCTAGAGAGCGACCTTGTAGAGTGTGCCCCGCACAGAATATTTGATGAAATGATTGAACACTATTAAAATGAACACTACATACGGTAAACTAACTAACACATTTTTTCTCACATAATTTGGATCTGTTATTAAGAATTTATGACGTTTTTACCCGAAACACCTGATTTTGACTAGTTTCAAAACTAGCCACAAACCCTATTTTCCACGGAGTGTAACTCCCAAACTACAACGACCCACAAGTTGAATTTTTTTCCAAAGATACTTGGATATGTTTTCTCACTTTCATGTCAATTTCACAGTTTGAAGCATTGTAGAAATAAGTTTATAGCAAAAATGGTGAGATGACCTGTAAATAACATACCTTAGAAAGCACCATCAAAAGAATTTATCCTTCCTTGAATTCCGGATTTCTTTTCTTCAGCTTCACTCAGAATTCCGGTTTAGATATCCTTAGGTACCTTAGAAACATATAGATATTCAATATTCTCAAGTGTGATTCAAATGAGAGAGCCTTGCCTCTTATTTATACTCTCCAAGTAGCTTCCTTAAAAACATCTTCTAGGTCACTTGGACCACTTTCCTTATTTTAGGGTTGGGTTCACTTCTAATTTATCCATTAAATTTATTACTGAAATATTTTATTTTTCATTCACTTTGAATTATAATGAAATCATCACTTCACTTTATTATTTACCTTTTAAAATGTATTAAACCACTTTGATTACTTTGACCTTTTGGGGCTTCTAGATGACATATGAGGGTCCTCCAACTTCGTAAGGCCATAACTCTCAAACCATGAGGAGTTATGTGACGTTCTACATACCTCCAGAAATGGAATGACATGTACTATCCATATAGAATAGTATTATCTAAAAATATATCATAACTCATACTTTTACCCATCAAACAAACTTGGGTCCATTACCCAAATCTGGGGTCTCCAACTTCTCATGGCCATAACTCTCTAACCGTGAGGAATTATGTGATGTTCCACATACCACTAGAAATGAAATGATAAGCACTATCCATCTAGGATATTTTCCCTGAAAAAATCACTTTCCTTCATCTCATTATTCCATAATTAATCATGGGTTCTCTTACTCCACAAAGTGTCTTCCCATGAGGGCTTTCACCATAAGGGGGACACTTTGGAGTTCATCCATATTTACTTCTTATCAACCATGAAAAAACAATAATGAGTCATATTTACATCAAACAATATTGGGTCCATTACCCAAACCTTTGTGCTATGGGTATTTCTTCAAGAGTTGACTTCAATGACAACCAACCTTAATCAACAATCTCCCCCTTTGGCATTGATGGCAACACTCTGATGAAACAATGAAATCATATCACTCATGCTCCCCCTGGAACCATGCCTCTGTCCTCTGCATATGATAAATCTTCTCCTCCTGGAACCATGCCTCTGTCCTCTGCATCTGATAAATCTCTCCCCCTTTGTCATCAATGACAAAGGTATCTTTCCATCTGGGGCTACTCCCCCTGACAGACTATCCTCTTATGGTGCTTCCTCATGTACATCTAAGACATATAAGATAAGCATTCATTTTTGGAGTAGAAATAACTCCAAGTCTTTGGCGAAGATATTCAAAGGCTTCCCATGGAAGTGGTTTTGTAAAGATGTCTGC
>ML777162.1:531313-547074 GCA_009831015.1 Picea engelmannii
ATTATTTACCTTTTAAAATCTCTTAAACCACTTTGACTACTTTGACCTTTTGGGGCTTCTAGATGACATATGAGGGTCCTCCAACTTCGTAAGGCCATAACTCTCAAACTGTGAGGAGTTATGTGACATTCTACATACCACAAAAAATGGCATGAAATGTACTATCCATATATAATAGTATTATCTGAAAATATATCATAACTCATACCATTACCCATCAAACAAACTTGGGTCCATTACCCAAACTTGGGGTCTCCAACTTCTCATGGCCATAACTCTCTAACCATGAGGAATTATGTGACGTTACACATACCACTGAAAATGAAATGAAAAGAAATATCCCTCTAGGATATTTTCCCTGACAAAATAACTTTCCTTCATCTCATTATTCCACAATTAAGCATCGGTTCTCTTACTCCACAAAGCGTCTTCTCGTGAGGGCTTTCACCATAAGGGGACCACTTTGGAGTTCATCCATATTTACTTCTTATAAACCATGAAAAAAAAATAATGAGTCATATTTACATCAAACAATATTGGTTCCTTTACCCAAACCTTTGTGCTACGGGTATTTCTTCAAGAGTTGACATCAATGACAACCAACCTTAATCAACAATAAAGACATTGAATTTTACAGCAATATTTTGTTATAAAAAATAATCCTAAGCCCTTGTACCTAATACTTGTGGATTAGGAAACAAATTTTGAGGCTATAAACATAGGGGGATATTCGTGTCTATCTTTCCTTATCCAAGCAATATATGAAAATGCTTGAGTAAGATTATTTCATATCTTTTCCTCAACAAGCGGGAGTGCCATTCATATTGAAAAGAACTCATCCTTCCATTCAAAGATTAAGAATATAAAACTCAGGTACCATTTCATATGGTCCATCTTGGAAGATGGACATTTGAAGTTGGAAAATATACACACTAGCTATAATCCTATAGAAATGTTAACAAAGGGAGTAACGAGGGAGAAACTGAATTCCTTCTCAATTTCAGTTGGTCTTCAAGCATGAAGGTGAAGATGACAATTTTTCCAAGTCCAATAAGGATCATAGTCCAATAGATACAATAGCGGTGGAGTTGTTGAGATCAGTCTCCAAGTGGGAGATTGTTGGTTGTGAAGCTTGATTATCTTCTTGATTCAAAGGTTTTTTATTTTCATCCATGTTTATACCCCATGAAGACTTTACACCTAGGAAGATTGTACACCCCTCCACGCAGGGAGTTGGAGGGGGCTCTTGCCCCCCCTATGGAGAAGCCCCGGAAGGAAAATTTTCATTGTAAATGTATATTGTAATTGCATAGTAAATATGTACTATTCATTATAAGGTTGCATATATGATGGTAGAAGTTATGTTAGGTTTTTTTTCCCTAGAAGGAAACCCTCTTATATTTGGGAAATGTATTGAGGCTATGTACCATTGCGAATATTGTATTATGAGAGAGGAGACTATGAGAGAAAGAAGAGGAAGTTAGAATGGGTGTGTTGTAGGTTGTATCCCTTCATTTGTTGGATAATAAAAAGGAAGGATCTGAAAATTGCTCTGGTGGATGTAGCCCACACTGGGTGAACCACACACACACACACACACACACACACACACACACACACACATATATATTGTATTGTGTATATTCTATGTTTTATTTTTGCATTTGTTTTTATTTTATTGCTTCGTGATCCTTTTTTTCCAAGAATCTTATGGAGTTGTATCTTTCCACTAGACTAACATTTCCTTGATGGTGCGCTGATGCAGATGATGCTCACATTGGTCCAAAACTGCTTGTGGATGCAACTAGATGTATCCTTGTTCATCCGACTCAGGAAGGATGGTTTGAGTTTGGCACTTAGTTCTAATCAATTTCTTTAAGAAAGAGACATGAAAAATAGGATGGAGATTAGAATGACTGGGAAAATCTAATTTATAGGCCACCTGTCCCACATGCTTGAGAATAGTATAAGGACCATAAAATTTGGGCGCTAGTTTCTGACAATGGTCATCCTTGAGGGAATTTTTCTTATAAGGTTGTAGTTGAAGAAACACTTGGTATCCTTCATCAAATTGAAATTCAAAGGGACCTTGATCTGCCTGTTGCTTCATTCAATTCTGGGCCATGATCAAATTCTCCTTGAGGGTACAAAGAATAGCCTTATGAAATGTAAGCATTTGGTAAACCACCTGGACCTTCAAGACACCTAGTAGGTATGAGAGAACTGAAGGTGGATTTTTTCCATATATTGCTTCAAAAGGAGTCATGTAGGTAATTGTATGGTAAGAGGTGTTGTACCACCATTCATCTAGTGGTAACCATTGAGCCCACTGATTTTTCCTTTCTGATGCAAAACACCTCCAATATGTTTCCAAACACTTGTTGACAACTTCAGTTTGACCATTAGTCTGGAGATAATAATATGTGTTGAGATGAAATTGGGTTCCCTGTAGCTTGAACATTTCTTACCAAACATTTTCGGTGAAAGTGGGGTCTCAATAAGAAACAATTGAATGCGGCATGCCATGAATCTTGAAGACCTGATCCATGAAAATTTGAGACACAGTGGAGGTTGTAAATGGGTGTTGAAGAGAACATAAATGAGAATACTTGGAAAGACAATCAACGACCACCATGATCACTGATTTATTTCACAATTTAGGTAAGCCCACAATAAAATACATAGAGATATACCTCCAAATAGTAGGTGAAATTGGAAGTGGTTGTAGTGTGCTAGGATATTTTATTGTTTCCCCCTTGTTTCATTTAAAAACATGACATTCTACCACACAATTGCAAATATGTTGTTTCATACCATCCCAGAAAAAAGAACATTTGACCTGGTCATAGGTTTTGGTAAACCTTGAGTGCCCAAATGTTGGTGTAGCATGAAGCTCAAAAGGTACCGTGGATTTAAGTTATGACTTTTTACTTAAATACACACGGCCTTTGTAGTGAAGGTCATCATTGTGCCAAGAGTACCTTAGGGAAAATGGAGAATTGGCCTGCAATTGTTGGATCAAATGCGAAATTTTGTGATATTGTAGCCATTCCTGGTGAACAACTTGGAGCCAATATGGTACAATGAAGGAGAGGGGAAAAATGGACCATTCATCTTCATATTTTCTTGAAAGTATATCAACAACCACATTGTCTTTTCCTTTCTTGTAAATTATTTGATAATTATATCCAAAGAGCTTAGTCACCTATTTTTGTTTCTCTGGGGAGGAAGGGAGTTGTTCTAGACAATACTTGAGGCTTTGATGATCTGTCTTAATTTGGAAGAACTCCCCCAATATATAAGGGCACCAAAGATCCATTGGATGTAAAATAACCAACAGTTCCTTTTCATAGATTGATTTTCCCAAATGTCACTCTAACAGTTGTTTTCTAGTAAAGGCCAAAGGTTGACCATATTGCATAAGGAATGCTCCAATTCCTCTCCCAGAAGCATCACATTCTAGGAAAAAGGTCTTTATGAAATCAGGAAGGGCCAATACTAGAGTAGAGCACATGGACACCTTCAAGGTTTGAAAGGTCTAATCAACTACTGGAGTCCAAGTGAAAGAATTATTTTTAAGGAGAGTAGTGAGAGGTGTCGCTATATTTCCATAATTCTTAACAAACTTACGATAATATCATGTTAAAACAAGAAATCCATGTAATATTTTTTGAGTATTTGGGCGAGGCCAATCCTGCATAGCTTCAATCTTTTTAGGATCCACCTTGACACCTACATTGCCAACAATATGAACCAAGTACTCGACTTCCAAGGCTCCAAAAGAACATTTATATTGTTTGAGGAAAATTTGGTGTTGAGAGAGTAGATGTAGAACTCAATCCACATGAGAAAGATGGGATGCCCAAGTTTTAATATAGATGAGAATATCATCAAGGAAAAATAAGAAAAAATGATGGAGAAAATGACGGAAGACATGACTCATTAGGATTTGGAAAGTGGAGGGAGCATTACACAAGCCAAAGGGCATGACAAAAATTTCATAGTGGCCCTCGTGAGTTTGAAATGTAGTCTTAGGAATGTCTTCCTCATTCATACGTATTTGGTGGTAGCCAAAACAAAGATCAAGCTTAGTAAAGAACTCGACACCAATAAATTCATCCAAGAGGTTATCAATGATATGAATGGGAAATTTGTCTTTGATGGTGAGTTTGTTGAAGGAGATAAATTTAGGAAACATGCACCAAGAGCCTTATTTATTAAGGACCATGACCACGGGAGAATAATAGGGGCTCATACTAGGACATATAACACCTGTGGTGAGCAATTCTTGAACAATTTTCTCAATTGCATTTTTCTAGGAAAAGGCATGACAATAGGCATGAACATTGGGAGGAAGGATGTCGGGGAAAAGGGGAATGGAATTATCAAGAATTCCATGGGGAGTGGAAAAAAAAACTTGATCTTTGGATAGGATGGATTGAAGGTCCTATGACACAAAGGGTGTCTTGATGGCTTGAATGGCATGGGTGTTATAACCCTAAATTGCACCACACATGCTTTCCTGGCATCAAGCCAATTCATATCTCTTCCTTGCCAAAGCCATGTTGAACAAACTCTTGAAAAACCTCTTAAATTAAGTAACCCGCGCCCTAACCCATTACTGGGCACATTGGAACGTTGTCAGGCCTTCTACTGCACGTGTTGGAACGTTGGTTGGCCCATTACAGCCCGTGTTTACCTAACAAAGCACAAAAACAGGAAAGTTGCCGACGGGACGAAAAGCTTTGGGTCAGTTAACTGGAACTCCCAACCATGCATGGCCGAGAGTTCGTCCAAAACCCTAGCTCCTTCTAGCCTATAAAAGAAGGGGTAGGGATACTATTTGAAGGGGAAAAAAGATAGCAAATAAAATCTGTCCAATTGCTAAATCCATTTGTCCCAACCCTTTAGCCTTTCCTCAAGCCTAAGAAGAATTCAAGCAAAGTAGTTGGAGGACCAAGAAGAGGAGGAGCCCAGGATCAGGATCGAGGAATGGTGGCTGGTCTCTATCATTATTGTAAGTTGATTCATCTTGATATTAATAAAAGAATGCTTTTCCCATCCCAATGCACGAGTAATATATATTTTATTTGATTTATGCTTAATCCCTAACCCTTAGGTAGAAGAATAGCATGCATGCATAGTGTTTTGTCTTGATTGCAGGATTGTCTTTGGAAGGAGCAGCGAGAGCAAGTGGATAAAGCGCAATGGAGGATCTACATCAAACATCGATAGAAAAAGGTTAGTAGGTCTTTTCCATGCTTGTGTGTGAAAAAGAGGTTTAAGTATTGGGGTTATAGGTTAAAAGTGTTTTCTTTGAGGTCATGATCTGCGTACAAGTTCAGCCCTAGCTTGTTAGTCCATAGGGTATTATTTCCCAACAACAGAATTGGCGACTCCACTGGGGATATTACTCTTAGGGTTTCCGGATTTAAGTGAGGTTTTTGGGTAGTTTAAAAGAATTAGAGTTTCTATTTCTTTGTTTATTTGTTTTTTGTTAGGTCAAATCTAGCAGGGAACCTGGTTCTCAATACCATTTTTTTCCTTGAATGTTGCTTGACATTTATTATCGGGACACACAGAGGTACACGCAGCCTATAGAAGGCCTGCACGCGTGTAACCCACGCCCTAACCTTCTGTAGCCCGCGTTTGAAGGCTTGTTGCAGAGGTTTCAGTAGCGTGTAGGACTCACAAAACTTGAGAGGCAGTCCCCTCTTCCCTGTCAGAATTTTACCTTCTCAGGGGGCTTTCTAGATCCTGTTTGGGTCTTGCTGGTTCATTGTCTTGTTTTCAGTCTTCTTTATTGTGTTTGATTTTGCATTTATTTTTTCCTTTTCTGTTAAAGAAGAAGCATCCAAGACTTTAAGAGACCCTAGTTGTCAATACCGGAGGCCTTTTTCAGGTCTGGGCTGCCTGTGTTTTGTTTGGTCTTAGCTTTTATACAGACCCTCAGCCTATTCAAGTTTAGCTCGTGGGTACCCGCGTGTTGTTATATCTCAGCACGTGTTTGCACGCGTGTTGTTTCAGTGATAGTCACGGGCTTGATTGGTTGCTTTTCAGCTTGGGTGGGGCAGTCATCCCCTCCTATGGTGAGAAGTGTTCCTCTCAGAGGTTTGAGTCTGGGGCTACACAGTCAGCAGGTTAGAGCCTCTTATCCTTAGCCTCTGTTTTTATTAGTTGATGTTTTGATAGAAAAGACAAAAGAAAAATTTGTGTTATGGTTTTTAGACAAGCGTTAGAATCGTTGCTTTCTTGATTGCCTTTGTGCATCTTTTCTTTGGTTCATTGCGATCTGTTCTTTAAGCCAGAACTTTATTTTGTTTTATTGGTTTTGTGCTTGTCATCATTTTCCCTTGATTTCTTCATTTTTCAATTAAATAAAAAAAAATTCTCTTGTTTCATTTTCTTCTCGGTTTGAAGATTGTGTTGTTGCATCAGTAGCTAGGAAGAAGTATTTTTCATAAGTTTTTGCAGTGTATTTAGCGCATAAGTAGCTCGCGGATTGAGTGAAATTCCTTTATGTTTTTCTGCATGAAATCTTAGAAAATTCAAAAAGAAAAGAAGTCTTTCTTGTTGAAAAGTTGCTGGTTTTTGCATTTTCTGTAAAAGTTTTTGTTTCCAAGCATTTCTTGTTCATTTTTATTTGAGTCTTTACACACCATCAGTTTCACCTTCATACCTTGTGATGTAAAAAAATCCCATTAAAAGAAACGCTAATTAAAAACTATTAGAATTTTTGTTTGTAGGGTTCAGACACTAGCTCAGGACTAGGGCCTTGGAATAGGTTGGAGAGTAAATTCTCCAAGGCCACTCAAACCAAACATTGGAGTCTATCATAGGGAGTGTAGGAGTCCAGTTACCGAAATTTATCCAGGACCCCCCTCTAACACAGGGGATAAACATGAGGTCGCGTAAGGAAAGGTAGCGGAGATAACCCCTCCAAAGATGGACTGAGCATAGTGGAGAACACATATCGAGGATTTGTTGAGGGATTCCATCGTTTGCATTTGCCACGGAGCTTCATGGGTCTCGAATCCATTCAAGGTCCTCAGTCATCTTCCAGACCATTTTCTCTCGATACCCTTGACAGGTTTTGGGCTTGATACCCTGCTCATTGTGGTCTACCCGACTATCGACTGTACCCGCCTGGTGACTGTTCACGTGCTGGCAAACTAGTTGCCAATATTTTCTAGGGACATACACAGGTGACTGTGGGGGTATACCGCAGTACCTAGGACAGACATCGGGCCACGCTTTGCAGAGTATACCCAAAGAGTGCTTCCGTATTCGAGTTTCACTTGCACCGGTAAGTTGCTCTAGTGTTGGTTGTTGTAACTGTTCTTCAAAATAGTTAGTGTTTGCTTGTCTTATCTCATAGGGGCTTATTTTAGTGTGTGTTATTGTTTGGTCATGTAGAATACCTTAGTGTGTCATGAATATTCTCACACAGTGAAGGATTCAGAGCTCCGATGGTCACAAAGGCTTCTGGGCCTGCCGTCGGTTATACTGGAGCCATCCCCGCCACCTTTGAGGTGGAAGTTAGACCAACAAGGGTCTTTCGAAGAAACCAGGTTTCAAACCATTGAGCCCGAACAACTCCTGGAGGAATCAACCGCCAATCTTGGCGTAGTTGAAACCCCATCCATTGATACTTGGTTGGATATTATTGTTCCAATTTAATTTTACGAATGCCTGTCAGTGCCTAACCCAGTTATGGAACCAAACTCTGTTACTTCCTCTGGGAATTCTTCCATTCCCATCACCGTTTCTACCACAAGAGAAGCTTCTCCTAACTTGCCTTTGTCGACGGTCTAGTCCACCATGGTCTCGGCCGCAACTACGTCGCACAGTGGACCGACCCCATCTATTGCGGCGGCCACACCTCCCTTCACACCTAGTGCGACCGGTCCTCCGTTTTCATACGGTATGCCTAGTTCAGGTACAAGTCCTGCACTCACTCACTCCACTTTATAGACTTTGGGTCTGGGGGCAGGGAGCTCTAACGCTCCTCTACAAGGTCAATTTGGGGGCATTCCTATTCCTTTCAATGCTTTTCCTTATGCTGGAGGTCATATCTCTCCTTCATCCCCTTCACTTGGTGGTCCGCATCAGTAGTCCACTGGTTAGCCTACACACACAAGTTCATTTGGAGTCGGGAGTCAAGGAACACCTGCGCAAACTTAGACGATAGGTTCATCACCGTTTTTTTGGAACAGGACATTTGGTAATAACACTTTCACATCTACTGCTTTCCCATCTGGGGGCACACCCATTTTCGGACAGTCTACTCCAGCACATGGTACTATTCCTGCACCGGGGGCACATATACCAGGACCTTGGAACTCAGGACAAGGATCTGTTCCTTCCTCTGGAATGTCGTTCTGGGGTAATTCTTTCCACAGTCAATGGAACCCCGGACATACTTCTATGCCTCTCCCATCAGGACCAGCATGGGGTAATCCTTCCCAAAGTCCGTCAAACATGATGAATGCCCAACATCCTATGTCCTTTATGGGGAATCAACTGATGATGTCTCCTTAGATGAAAAACCCTTATGCTGGTCAGGGCCCTGGTTTCTACCAGAACTCGGGCCAGCAACCAAACTTTTCCTGGCAACCTGGTGCCAGTCAAACTCCAGGACCCTTTTATCCAGGCTATCAGCAGCAACCAAAACTACCATTCTTGGCGACGTTACACTTGCCAGATTTAACACGGTTGTTAAATGATCCTATCTATCACGATCCGCATTGGCCTCCTATGCCAACGAAGTTTCCTTCGGACATTCCAAAGTTCAAGGCTAAGCCTAACGAAGATCTAGGTGATCACGCGACTACTTTCCATCTCTGGTGCTCATCTAACTCACTGAAATATGACTCCATCTAGTTGTGATTGTTTCAACGCACTCTTATTGGGAGTGCCGTGAAATGGTACATCGAGCTTGACCACTCACGATATTCTTCTTTTGGTGAACTGGCGATGGCCTTCCTTAACCATTTCCAGTTACCTGTGAGATACGACGTCGACACAGAGTTGCTAGCCAATTTTGAGTAGACGACAGCGGACCATATCTCGGATCATATTCGAGAGTGGCGATGCCGAAAGAGTCTTATCAAGGTACCCATCCCACCAACATTCCTGCTTGAGTGGTTCCTTAAGTCTTTAGTTCCGCAGTTATCCAAAGACGTCGCGACTTCAGGGGTTTTCTCCAAGGAAGATGCCATCATGAGGGCTCAACAGTTTGAGCTTATCTATTCTCAGTCTGGTTTATTGTACAACATCCTTCTGGATGCACCACGGTCAATACTGGATAAAATCAGACAGAGAGCCGGACCACATGTCGATGGTATCGTTGGTTTGGCACAAACTAAGCCCGCTGAGAAATTGACAAAACAATTGCAACAGTTATCTATACAACACTCAGCGGCCATCCAAACTACTGCTTTGACTGCTCCTCCTACCCAAACATCGAAAGTACACTCCATACAGACGACTAACCCAAAGGCCACCCAACAGCCTGAAGGGAAAAAAAACAACGCAAGAAGGGTAAGGGGGATAATAAAACCACTGATAATGCTGGCGAGAGAACGCGGATAAAGCGCAACGGAGGATCTACATCAAACATCGATAGAAAAACATTAGTAGGTCTTTTCCATGCTTGTGTGTGAAAAAGGGGTTTAAGTATTGGGGTTATAGGTTAAAAGTGTTTTCTTTGAGGTCATGATTTGCGTACAAGTTCAGCCCTAGCTTGTTAGTCCGTAGGGTATTATTTCCCAACAATAATGGGGTTGTGCAATAATTCCAGAATGACATTTTTTGAGGAGATTTTCCATACGATGGGAACTGATGATCTCCGAGGAACCACTAGTGATTCCTTGGAACTTATATTGTTGTCCCTCCTAGTTTAATTGCATGGTTAATTCCTTAAAATCCATGAGAATGGGACCTAGATTCCTTAACCATTCTGCATCCAACACAATTTCACAACCACCCATGTCGATAGAAAACATATGAGATTTCATGTGGTACTAACCAATTTGGAGATACACATTTTCAAAATGCCCCCCACATTTCATGGACCCACTGTTGACAATCATGATTTGAAAATTATTCATGACACAAATATAGAAATTAGTTTCTTGGGAAATGTGACGATGAATAAAATTACGGGTCCTTCCACTGTCAACAAGTATGATGACTTTCCGATGCTTAATGTAACCAATTATCTTGAGAGTTTGGGGAGCAGAGAACCCAGTGAGAGCATTCATGGAAATGACCGGTTCAACTTCGAGAGGGTCGGAGGGTGGGGTCATGTGAGTGGGTTCAGGTGACTCGGCCATAGGGGGGGCCTCAACATCGTCTTCTGAAACATCCTTGGAGATGGATATAAAATGATTTTGTTCCTTACACTTGTGTCTAGGAAAATTTTTGTCATCACAATTATAAAAAAGGCCTTTGAGTTAGTGTTCATCCATTTCTACCCTGGTCAAATTATGGATCTGTAGTGGAGTAGAAGGAGGAGTGGGAGTTATTGGTTTAGGGTGAGGAATAAAGGATGGTTTTTAGGTTTGAGAAGAGACAACTTGTTGTGCTTCTTTATATATTTTAATAGCTACCACCCAAATCTGAGGCCAAGCCACAAGGACATGGGCACGAATCTCATCCTTGAGGCCATTGATAAAACATTCTCAGAAAAAAGCACTAGACATGCCCTCTGTATGGAAAACCAATCGTTCAAAAGAGGCTATAAAGTATTCCACTTTGGAAAATTGTTTCAACTTTTTCAAACAACCTAAATTGTTGGTGTCAGTGTCAAAGCATTCATAAATCTCTACAACAAATTATGTCTAAGGTACATACCCTTGGCAGGCATTTTTTCTCCATTGCCACCATTTCCAACGTTCTTGATCTAGATGGAGAACACCATACCGAAGATTGGCCAACTCATATGTAATGCTATAAAAAGAGAAATAATGTTCCATTTGATTTACCCAACCAATGGGATTCGAGCCATCAAATTTGTTCACATCTACACATGGAAGGTATAGATCATGCTGAAAATTATGGGAAATAGAGGAAGTTTCACCTTTGGAGTGCAAAGGTGGATCAGAGGAGGGAAGATCTATAGGGATATTCATGTTGGCACATATAATTGTAGTGAAGGATTCAAGTTGGGTAGCGAAGAATGAAATTTGGGTAGTGAGGTCTTGTTTGATGGTTTCCATTTTTGCGTTGATGGAGGAATGCTTGTTTTTATTGATGGTGGAAAAATTGGCACTGAGATGCCTCACTTCTTGATGGGTCTTTGTGAAATTAGAGGACAAGGTATTGAAGTGAGCTTCCAAGTCTTGGCTATGGGTGTGGGCTATGATGAAGAGGGAAAATTAAAAAGGAGTGGGTGGGACCACATAGAAAATGGGTTATGGGTGAATTATATCATGACGATCAAGGTGACAAGGGGAATCTAATGGTGTAAGGCCAAAATAAGGTGTTGTAAGGAGGTTAGGTCCATAGGATTTTTTTTTTGTGGAAAAATGAAAGGTATGACTGCGATAAGGGTGAAGAGAGGAATACAATGGGATAGAGCTCAAATAAACATGTCATTATACCCAAAAATTATACTCCAATATGAAGAATAATGCCGTGTTGAAATGCCCAAATTCTTAACAGTAAGAAATATGTAGTAATTTTTCAACTCGAATGCAGGAGGCACAGTTGCACGGCAATAGATATTGTTTGTTCTATTTTTTTTTTATTCCCAAGGGTTGTGGTATGTAGTTGTTGATGGGTCTTAAATCCCTTGACTCAACAGTAGGAACCAAACCTGCCACCGAGGACCAATTAGACTCTGCATTGTTTACAATGGAATGGTTCTCCAGATCTTGTGATCTGACAAATTTGTCGATGGGCTTTGTGTTTTATTGTGAAGGATCTTCCTTCAGTTAGTACTATTCTCCTCTGTATTTTCTCCTGGGTGGGATTGATATGAGAAATGCAAGCCAGTATAAACCAACTTGACAACAAACTGGATTAATTTTGAACTACTGGGAAGAGGCTGAGCTTGGGATAACCAATTGCTCAAACATGCAGACAATGATTCTATACCACAGGGCTAGTACTAATACATTAACCATGTGAGCATCCAATTACTATCTGGGAAACTAATTATCATAAAGAAAGAAAATATGTAATAAGATCATGGCAAGAAAAATAATTCATCTACCATAACCATTCATCACATAATAACACAACGATTTATCTTCATCATTAAAACAAAGAACATTAAGGCATTGCACCAGATAACTTGACAACATAATTAATTGCTCTTACTCATTACTGCATCATTCATGAAACATGATAGGAATTAGTTCTTCTCTAATTCCAATCACATGCATTTGATGGAAATAGTTTGTCTTTGGTCCATAAGTACTTCTCAATTCTTAGCAGCTTCAAAATAATTCTTAACAACCAAAAAGAAAGAGTTCTTACAACAACCATTGAAATTTCACTAATTGGTCGAGATATTTATTTATAATATAAAGTTTAACTAAAATTAACGTCTAAGTGTGATTTAAGGAAAGCAAAAATCGCCACATGGCATTATCTTCTAACAACTTCTTTAATAGTCAACTCGAGATATTTCTTGGAAAGGGTGACTTTTCTCGTATTCAGTCCAACTAATCAAAAATTCTTCATAAGTTTGGGCCCATGGAAACCTGTGTTGTTCCATCAAAACTGCATATATTCCCCTGATGTCTACTGCATGCGCCTGATATTTGACGAGACTGGAGTTCAATTGTTTTAGCATGGTTCGGGCCCTGATCGGAAGTTCTGCGAATCACTGCACTTTCCTTGGCTTTGCATTGGTCATTTTTGTGATTTCTTTAGTCCATATCAAGTCTTGTTTGGCATGCAACTTGACTATGTTGCTTAAGTCAATGAACTTGTCAGGGGTGCCAAACTCGGGGAGCCTGATATCCTTCATTACTTTATTAATTTTATCCCAGTTCTTCTTGCATTTGGCCCATTACTCTTGTATTTCTTGGTGTGGGTCTCGAGACATATTACCCAGTACTCAGCTGACCACTTCATGCGATTAAGACTACTTTTCCCCATCATCCAAATACCTTGTTCTTCCTTCTCTTGGCCTTGATGGACTGCCTCAATGTATTCAAGTATTTCTACCGCTTGTTGCACATCTTCATACCATCTCTCAATGTACTTGCATGTCACGACTACCATGAGAGTGTCCTCCTGGAACTCAGCTGCGTTCACTGTTAACATGTGTCTTTCCTTCTTGAAATCATTGTAAACTCCTTCAAATTCACCTTTCAAATACACAATGGTCTGCGTGGTGCCTTTATAGTATTCATCCAGGTGGTGCAAGTGTTCGAGCTCCTTTAGGGTGGCAACTAGTTCCTTTTTGTCTCTCCTAGCTCTATGCAAGGTGGCATCCAAGACAGATTTTCCTACGCCAATTAGTTCAGTCATCTGGGTGTCTGTTGTGTTGATTAAGTTCTCCCCTGTAGTAACCAAGATGGAGTGATCGAACATGATCCTTCTTTTATTTGCAGTCCTCTAAACGATGGCCTTTCTCTTTTGATCGTAGGAGATCGCATAGATATCTGCTACCTTGTCTACCGACTCGGGTATCTACTGATCACCCCATGTGAGCATGTTCCCCAGGCTACCGGTGGTGTATATTTGTTAAAGATTGGGATCTTGAACTTCCTCGTTGTGTCTCACGGGTGCAGCTTCTACTTTTTGTTAGTCAGGGATTTGAGTAATTGTAAGAATAGAGATGTCGAGTACAGACTCGTGACTTACTTTCTCGTTGGTCGCTAAACCACTAATTCCATTTTGTAGGGATTCTTTCTTTGATTCCCCCGATTCGGTCTTGTTGTCCAGATCTTCTTTGGCTTCCGATACATTGGGCCCCTTTGTGTCGAGGCCACTTTAAACTTCTATTTCCTCTTGTGAGACATCCTTGTCTTGAACTTTGGGCTCAGGGGAAGAAGTATTCTCTAGACCCTTTTCCTCTTGGACACACACAGGGATGTCATTAGATGCTTTTGGGCTCTTGTCCTCACTATATATATGTATAATATTTCTCAGGGGATTAGGCACTTGTTTTTCTATTGACACCTGGCCTGCCCCTGGTTGAATTGTCCCGCCCACCAGGGGACTTACCCATGATGTTGTGGATTCAGGGTTTACTGACCCATTGGTGTTATCAGGATTTATAGAATTAGGGACGCTTGGCTCTGACAAACCACCTTCTCGGATACCAGTTGGAATCGTAGGTTTTATGATGAGGTACGAATCATCTTGCATCTACTTCATTATTAGTTGGCCTTGCTGCCACAAAATTTCATCCATCCCCTATGCAACTTGAATTTTAGGGGAATCCTTGGTTTGTACTGGGGATTCCCGATAATCCCCTACCATTTTGATGTCTTCTTGGGGACTACCCATTGTTTCTCACAGTTCAGATGCTACCATTTCTTCCAGGTCCTGAGAATATCTTGATTTATCTGCTCCAAGGACACCGCTTTCTCTTCCCAACTCATGGCCTTGAACGTGGTTGTTTGAGGGTCAACTATCCTTGCTGCCACTTCATTCCAGTCTCGAGTGTTTTCAATGAAAATTTCATCTTCAAACTGGTCATGGGCATAAGACCAATAGAATAATACCTGTGATGCGTGTTGTAGGACCAGGCCCTTGGGATCATGTTTGCAAAAATGACCAGTTTTGAACCAGAATTCTGTAATGATCCCAAGCCATTATGCAAGGATCATCATTGTTTTGGTGTCTTTTTAAAACTTTTTCTGAGTGAGGTATTTTGTCAAACACTTTGCTGATCTACCTTTTAGATGTGTTTATATGTGTGTATGCAGCAAATAATAGAAAGAGATAAACATGGAACATACCTCAACCATATGCAATAAGATAGACAATCCAAAAACATCTCAATTCTTCTTTATTCATAAAATAGAGAAGCCTACTACAATGAAGATGTCGATCTGGAATGCTCAACAGATGGCCAAGAAGATAGACAATAGATAAGAGCTGCTACAAAATGCTCCCGCTAATACAAAATATGCCTCCAAAGGCTGAACGAGAAATGAAGATCAATACAAGCAGATCTGAATGCCAAACTCTCTAGCTGAAGAATGCCACGCTCCAATAGAAGGCTGAAACCCTCAATAACTCGGCCCTGCTGCCAAAAGTGTCTAATCACTCTAATAAATATGCCAACTGATAGATCGGGTAATGGTAAGAATAACCTAGGTGCCTGAATCTCCAAGATCCCTCTCAATCTCTGTAGATCTGAATTTCCCACTGAATGGGGTGCCCCACTAGATGAATGAAACCCTAGCTGGTTCAGCCCTGATGAAGATGGCCTCCAAATGCTCTGAAAATCTCCAAGAATATAGATCGAGCAATGGTAAGAATAACCCATGTGCCTGAATCTCCAAGCTCCCTCTCAATCTCTGTAGATCTGAATTTCCCACTGAATGGGGTGCCCCACTGGATGACTGAAACCCTAGCTGGTTCGGCCCTGATGAAGGAGGCCTCCAAATGCTCTAAAACTCTCCAAGAATATATATCAGGCTATGATAATCCCATGGGCTAAGTTTCGAGCTCAGATCTCAAGCGGATCTCCCTATATCTGAGTTTTACTAAATCACAGGATGAACTGGTGCACCCTCTCTCTATCTGCACATGAAACTGATGTAGAATCCTCCTGCAACTGAGTAGAT